>JAMXBB010000009.1:30168758-30453907 GCA_024138015.1 Lumnitzera littorea | reverse complement strand
TTGTTATATATTTTACAAGTTTTATTATTTAAAAAATTGCACCTTTCGTGTATTTGTGTTGAGTTTGCACCATTTCCATAAATTGCATCTTTAAGTAGTAAAACCCACATCTTTACCAAAATTGCACTTTAGGGAAAAATTGCATATTTTAGATAAATTTCATTTTTAGCCAGATTATTTTAGGAAAATTGCATTTTTTTTTATAAAAGTTGCATCTTTCATATCTTTATTTGAAATTTGCATTTAAGGTTGCATATTTTTAAATATCTTAGTTATTTTAGGAAAAATTTGCTTCTATCATTTAGTTGATTTTTCTTAAAATAAAATCCTTAGTTTGTTTTTTTTTTTAAATTTGGTCTTTTAGGACTTTTCAAAAAAAAATTAGATCTTTTAGGAGTTTTTCTTAATCAAAATAAAATGGTTAAGAATGTAAATTTGGCTTGATTTTTTAAAAATGAAAAGAACTAATTTACTAACATTTTTCTAAAAAATTAAAATTATAGTATGTTTGATTCCAATTAGCAGGTATGTAGACACCTCAAGGGTAATAATAAAATTTGTAAAATATTTAGTTTTCTTTTTATTTTTTAGGAAAAATTTGTAATAAAAATGATAAAAAGTTCATTTTTATGCATTTTTACATTTTTTCATATTTAAAAAAAAAATTCTAAAAATAAAGGCCTATTAGTTAGTTTCTTAAATTTTTGCATGGTGATTTTTATCTTAATATTTTCCATGGTGACTTTTATCTCAATAGGTTAGCTTTCAAACTCATTTATCTGGTTAAATTTTTGAAAAATTATTATTTTTAAAAAATCCGTAGACTATTTACTAAATTAAGGTTTTTTTAACTTGGAAACCCTAATTTGACTTTTTACCATTTTAACTAGTTCAAAATAATTTTTTAAAAGAAAAATGTTTTTCCTTAATTTTATATTAAGTAACTTATATTAAGTGTGTTGGGTTTAATATATGTTAAATTAAGGAAAATTAAAATAAAGCTTGACAGAATTGGTGACTCCATTAAGGACGTTAGTAGGCTAGTTATGTAGAAATAAAAAAAAAATTGATTAACAGGCTTTTATTTTTCTTATTTTTCTTTTTATTTAACACGTATATCATTGCAAATAGTTGTACTAATTGTATTTTGGTAATGTAGGCCTACTTAGTGGAAACCGGCCTAATAGGCCTAACATTTGAGGACTTTGGGTAAGGGGGTGGGGCGGGGATCGATGAGGGCTTGATTTTTTTAAATGTATCATATGAGTGCTTAGTGTAGACGGACTTGGGCCAAGTTAGGAATGTAGGATGGGATGCCATTATATAACTCTTAAGTCATTGGAGTCTTTACCTCGCTTGGCAGTGACAGGGGAGCTCACTTATGCTTTGATATAGTTTACTAGGCATTTCCTTATGAATGCTTGAGGCTATAGAGTCTAAGACTTGTAGATCCCATCTCTTACATCATCTTAAATAAAAGGGGTTAATAATTTTTAAATTATAGGAACAAAAAATTATTATAACCCGTGACCAATTAGGCCTTATTTTCGAGAATTAATATACTTACACATATAAGCGTACATGGGTTTTATTAAAAGAAAAAATTTTAGAAATTCATGCACTTATATATGTAAGTATGCATGAATATAGACCATGGGTTTATAATAATTGCATTCCTATGATTTATTAATTTTTGATCACTATTGCATTGCATGTGTGTGTGACTTACTACATTGGCTTTTATTTGTATTTTAATTTGTATATGTTGTTTTTACATGTATATATATTTGTGTTATACATATATAATGATGTTTGTATTATATGTCCTATGTACCATAGTTTGTTTTCTACTACGAGCAGAAAGTTGTGCAATCTAAAGTCAAGATAAAACTTATTAAATCTTTTATTGGCTAGTGAATGAATATTGGTGAGAAATTTTTCAAAAAAATAAAATAAAATATATAAATAGAATAATCAACGGCAAAGGGTTGTAACTCTATTATTTTTCCTATGTTATATAATGGTTGTATAATATTTTCATCCTTTTATGTGTAAAATATATCTCCTTTTAACTTATTGTAAGATAGTTGTATAATTTTTCATGCAACTCATTAGAGTTTGGGCCATTTGTAATCACATAAATGCAATAATAGGTTATAGTAAAATTATGACTGAAAAAATTTTTTAATAATAAATTGTCACACTATTTTTTAGTTGCCAACTTAGTATTTGCATATGTGTATGCTTACTATGTATTAACTATATATTTTTGTTTGTTACTTTATTGTTTGGTGTTGCTTATTTGTACAAAAAATTCTGTACAATAACATGTGCATGTAAAATAAAAAAGAAATAAATAAAATCCTTTCGCCTGTAAGTATTTTTCACCCTTGACTAATAAATAGTCATCATTCCCAAAGTGTTTTCTAATCATCTTTTTGTAATATTAGGCAATACTCTTGTAAAATTATCACCTTTAATTGTCGATTGTCCTTTTGTAACTTCGTCGTCCTCACTATGTTGTCTCTACAATCATCGATCCTATTCTTTATGCGATATTGGTAGTCTAGTTATCTATACCACAGGTTCTCTTTAGCTTTCATTAATAAGCGGGTTTTTAAGTCATTTTGTAAGTTTTATCATCCTCATCATGTCGTCTTTGTAATTAGCATTTTATATTCTTTAGGCAATGTTAGCAATCCAATCATCTATAGCATAGGCTTTCTTTAGCTTCCTTTAGTGTTTTCAAGAGTTTTTCATAAAAAGAGAAACGTTTTTTTTTTTTTTTACTTGTAAATAAGTCATTACCTTCGGTTGTTGAACTTATAAAAGTTGCCATTGACCCTTTAACTATCCAATTCTTCTGATAAATTAGGGAGAGCTAGTGATTTTGTTTGTAACATAATTTTTGTAAAATAAGTGTTTTTCAAATGTTTTCTATAATATATTTTTTAAGTAAAAAAAAAAAAAGAAATAAATTTTTCAAACAAAAGTTTGCTAACAAGTATGGAATTTACAAGTTTAGAGTTCTTGCTTTTAAATGAAGTGGGGCAAAAGAGGGAAGCATATTGGAAATTAATACATAAAAATAGTAGAGGCATAACCAATTCCTAAACAAACACGACTTTTGACTCCTTAGGAAATGTCTAAGCCAACCCCAATCCTTGAAGAGAAGCCTATTACCAAATTTGAAGAGAAGCCCTTAATACAAAAGCTTAAACACAACTGATAGATCTTCTTACCTATTTCAATCCCTTTCAAGCCTAAAAGGTCCCAAAAACTCACTCCATATAACTAGCTTACCTACTCTAACCTTGAAATTGAATACAAAGTTTGTCTTCACTACAAACTATACCACCAATAACCCTAATGTGCTTAGGCTAAGGGGGTGGCAAATGTGGCAATCTTTTAAAGGTAGAGAGGCATGTGATCCATTGGGGCATTACAAAATATCCAATCTTATCAAATGAGGCTGAGGCAATTAGGAGGTTAGGGTCATTCATTTTGGAGAAAAAGAATGTACTAACTTGTGCTTACTTTAGTTGCATCAATTCACTAATAATAATTTTCATAGATAACTTGATTTCTTTAGAATGAGGAAGATTTTCAAACCATATACACTTCACTTAGGTGCATACTTCCATTCAAAGCCTTTAAGCTCGTGGGTTTTTCTCAAACATTCTAAAGCCATATCCACTTTATTAAGCTTATAAACTTTGAATTTGTGATTTTAGGGCTTTGAATCTCCTTAAATGAAAACTTAGACATATAGTAGGGAATCACCTTAGCAAAAAAAAAAAAAATATATATATATATATAGAAAAAAGAAAGAAAGAGAAAAAAAGAAAAAGAAAGAAAGAGGAAATGAAAGTAAGGTAATCATGTCCTAAGGGTAGCTTGGTACTCCTCAAGGGCTTATGGCCTAAGTGTATTAGAAAAGCTCAACCCATGAATCTAAGATAAAAAACCTAGGTTTTCTTAGTACCCTTGAAAGCATAAACATTAGTGAGATTTTGAGCCTAAGGGATTAAAGCCTTAATTCTATAGTCTTATCCACTATATCAACCTTAACAAAGCACTTTTGACCAAAGAATTTGATTTATTTTAAGCAATGATTGCTCATGAAACTAGGGAAAGCCCATCTTAGCGTTTTTTATTAAGGTTCTTGACTTCTAAACCTGGGTGAGATATTAAGTTTTTGAAATTGGCCTCCACATCAATGTTCCCTTTTTTTTTTTTTTTTAAGCCCATGACCAAAAGCCTATGTTACAATCTTGAGGAGAAGACCTATTAGATCAATCAAAGTGTATCACTTATAAGAATGACCATAATTTTTGGAATCGATAATTTTTGGAATCGTAGTTGAGAGTGAAAACAAACCATTTAAGAGTGTGAGAAAGTCCTCTTGAACTAAACAAATTCAAATAATTGAGATACTTTTCTTGGTATTAAACTTATGAAGCAAAAGTCAAGCATACCTTATGGTTAGGGGAAGCACTTTGCCCTAAAATTGAATGGGATTGTCTACAGTAAGAAGGACAAGGTATTTAGTGGAAGTTCTCCTATTCTCATATTAGCAATTGACAAACAATCAAGGATATGGAATGAATGGCTAATGGGTTAAAAAGAATGAGAATACCACTTCCCTGTAACATTCAGAATCGATATAATTTCCTTACATGTTAGCAAGAAAACGTGAATAGTTTTTTAAAGCATATTTTCCCTTAAGTTTTCAAAAATTAAAAAAATATGAGAATTTACGATGATCACTTTAGTCATTCTCGAGTTAGGAATTTCAGTAATCTCTTATGAAAATAGGAACTTCGGTTATCCTTAGGAGCTTCAGTTACCCTATAATTCAAGAGCCTTAGTTATCCTTTTGAAAATTTGATAATCTTAATAGGAACATTAGTTATTCTTATCTTAGGAATTTTGGTAATCTTATATCTTCGGAAACCTTACTGATCCAAAGGAACTTTGGAATCTTAGTCATCCTTTGGAACGAGGAAAATTCAGGAGCTTCGATTATCCCTTTATAAGAAATTAAAGGAACCTTGGTCATACTAAAAAACTTAAGAACTTCGGTTATCCTATGAAAAGGGAACTTTAAGAACCTTTGTCATCCTTGGTTAGAAAGCTGGATCATCTAGGAGCCTTTGTCGTCATGTCAAGAACTTAGGTTATCTAAGCAATTTTTAAGAACATCTAATCTTAATTATTCTCTAAATTTTGAGAACTTTAGTTATCCTGTGTTCAAAATTTAGAAACTTTCACTATAAGAACTTTTATTGCCCTACATCAAGGAATGTCAATTATCCTAAGGATAAAAAACATTAGCCATTCCTTTAAACTATTTTGTTAAGTTATTTTTTTCGAAAGATCTATCTTTTTTAGAAGCCAATTTTTTCTTTTAAAAACATCAATTTTTCGGCATAGTGCTTATTTTTTACCCCTTTTACCCCAACCTGTCAAGTCAGGAGCTTATCACTTTTACCTAGACCGATCAAGTCTAGATCTTACCCCTTTTCTCTAACTTATCAAGTTGGGATCTTATTTAAATCTAAATCCCTCAAGCTTAAGTCTAGATCAATTTGTCAAAACTTAGCGAAGTCCTTGAAATTCTTGGATCGCTTGCCCAGTAGAGTGCCATTTAGTTCTTTTTAGGATTGCTTACTCAAAGGAGCTCCATCCTATTTCCTTTGTTGGATCGCTTGCTTAATGGAGTGCTATATAGTCTTTTTTAAGATTGCTCACTCAAAGAAGTGTTATCCTATGCTTTTGTTGGATCACATGCTCATTGGAGCGCTATTCAGTTCTTTTTAGGATTTCTTGCTTAAGAGAGCGCTATCCTATCTTTGTTGGACTGCCTGCTCATTAAAGTGCCATTCTATCCCTATTTAGATCGCTTGTTCATTAGAGTGCCATCTATTTCTTTTTAAGATCGCCTGCTTATTGGAGTGCCATCTATTTCTTTTTAAGATCGCTTGCTCATAAGAGCGCCATCCAATCTTTTATTGGATTGCCTGCTTATAACAGCAATGTCCTATTTTGTCTCTAATAGAGCATCATCCTATCTTGTCTTCGAAAGACCTATCATTTTGAGGAATTGATTCTTAAAGAGATTTGCCTTTTTAAGAATACTTGACCTTTGAAGTCGGGACCCTTTTTATCGGACCTTTTGAGTCAAAGTCCTTTTTACCTTGACTTTTCAAGTTGGCACCTTTTCAAGTCGTAATCCTTACCTTGTCCGTTCAAGCTAGGGTTTGGCAAAAATTGACATGTCCTTTTATCTTTGTAGTGAAGTTTTATTTAAATTTCACTATGAAGAGGAGCAGCTGTAGACACTTCATTTTTATTACAATTTATTTTAATTTTAGTCCATTTTTATTTTTAGGTAAGGTTTATTAAAAAAACCTAAAAAAAAAATTAAAAAAAAAATTGAAAAGTTGAAAAATAAAAAGTGTTAAAAGATTCCGAGTTAGTCGTTTAGGGTTGAATTGGTTAAAAATGAAATATACATACAATTTAATTCATAGTCTTAAAAAATTGGGCTTCATTAGAAAAAAAAAATATTTCTTTTAGAAAAGTTTAGTAAAATTTAAACCTATGCAAGTGGGCTCTTATTCAATTTCAATAATTGGACTAATTGAAATGAGACTTAGGATTTATTAAAATTGTAGTTTGTATATAAATGTGTTGTCTACTCTTTAAAAATAAATTGAATTAAGTTGGGCTTAGGTTTAGAAGGTTAATTAAGATTGGGCCTAGGTTCAATAGGTGAAATATAATTCAATTATCCATTAATTTGAGAAACATGCTTGGTTCAGTAGCTAGGTGCGTGGACTTGGGTGAAGGCATATAAGGTCGTTGGTTCGAATTCAATGAGAAGCGTTGTAACCTTCTTTTACTTGGTCACGTGCCGGGTATGCGACCATCATCTTTTCCAAGCTTTCCTAGCTGAGAAAGCAATAGAAAGTGGGGGAGATGTGGTAACTTTTTAGAATACAGTTTCTACAACAGATTATACCAAATCTTCATTGGTTTTATTTTATTTATTTATTTTTTGGATTTAGTTGAAATATTATAAAATCAATATCAAAACAACTAAATCTAAACAAGATTCATGAAAATATTTATCTAGTAAAGATTTGGTGAGATTTAACAAAAAAACTAAGCTTTATTTATGGGATTTGAGTTGATTTGAATTGAGAAGTTATAAATAAGAGTACTTGGAATCAATTAAAAGGGACCACTACTAAATCTTGAACCGAGTTGTGAAATAGACATCACCACTCACCGTACTGCTTCTTTACTTAACACTTCATCCCTTACCTACCCTAACAATAGTGCCTAAATCCTACACATAGTAGCATACAATTGTTTACATGTGACTACTTGATCCATACCCATTTGATCGCTCCTACTCGCATGATAGCAACAGCCATACACACATATAGAAACACACTTGCTCACTTATATAAGCCTCAATTGACCAACCCTGATCTTGTCTTGCTTTTATGCACTCCCCAACACCTATGTTGCATACATCAGGCCAAAACCCTATTATGACTTACATACGCAAGCCACTGCAGCATACACACTTAACAACAACACAGCAAAAACTTGATAGGAGCTCCGATAACCACTCCTACGTGATAACCAATGTCCTCTGTACGACTAACACATTTTACTTTACCTCTATCACTCATCCTCTTATGTACATAACATGAATACCATGTTCATAACCAGCAAATAACAATTGTCCACAATAACCACTATCTGATGACTTAGGTATAGGCTTCATGCACCCAACACTCTCTTAAACGAACCTCTAACCTCTCTTTTCAATGTCACCTTAAAACTACTACGGTCAACCACTCTTTTTGAAACATTATGCCATTGGCCAAACTCGTACCACCCCAAATAACAACCAAACTCCGCAGTGCAAGAACCAAATGAAAATTTAACAATAAGTTTATCATGAAATTACGATTTCCTACTTGAAATGTTGTTTAGAGACTATCATACAGATCCATCGTAGCTATTGTTTCTCTTCTATGGTGGCGACCCAACCTGGCTCTATCAACCTGACTTAAATCGACCCGGATCAGTACCCAAAGACCCTTTGACTTGACTTGTGTTAGATATAGGATAAGGTAGGTTGATTTTTTTTATTACATTTTTTCCATTGCTAATTTAATAGTGTTTGTTTTAATCTTAATCTTTCTAATTATCCTTAATAATGGGGTTTTTTCTTTTGTGTAGGTTTTATTTTTAATTGTCTAAGTTCTCCTTTTTTTTTTTGTTTAATTATTAGAGTATGATAGAATAAATTAATGTGATTAGTCTTATTATTGCGCATTAGCTAATACATTTTTTTATAGGTTTTATTATTTAAAAGTTTGCACCTTTTTCATAAATTGCATCTTTGAGTAGTAAAACCCACATCTTTACTAAAATTGCACTTGTGGGAAAAATTGCACATTTTAGATAAATTGCATTTTTAGCAAGATTATTTTATGAAAATTGCATTTTTTAAAATAAAAATTGCATCTTTTAGTGTATAATTGCATATTTTATATCTTTATTTGAAATTTGCATTTAAGGTTGCATATTTTTTGATATCTTAGATAATTTAGGAAAAATTCACTTCTATCATTTAGTTGGTTTTTCTTAAAATAAAATCTTTAATTTTTTTTTTAAATTAGGTTTTTTTTTAGGATTTTTCAAAAATTTGGGAAATAAAAATTAGGTATTTTAGGAGTTTTTCTTATTAAAAAAATGGTTAAAAACATAAATTTGATCCGATTTTTTTTTAAAATAAAAAGAACCAATGCGCTAAAGTTTTTCTAAAAAATTAGAATTATGGTTGGTTTAATATCGATTAGTGGTTACATTGGCGCCTTAGGGGCAATTGTAAAATTTGTAAAATATTTAGTTTTTTTTTTAATTTTTTTTAGGAAAAATTCACAATCAAAATGATAAAAAGTTTATTTTTATATATTTTTGCATGTTTTCATATTTTTAGAAAAATTCCAAAAATAAAGGCTATTAATTATTTTTTTAAATTTTTACCTAGTGACTTTTGTTTTAATAGGTTAGCCTCTTAACACATTTATCAAGTTAAAATTTCTTAAAATTTATTTTTCTTAAAGAAAATCCGTAAACTAGTGGTCAAATTAGGGGTTTTCTATCCGAAAACCCTAATTTAATTTTATACTAGTTTAACTAGTTGGCAATTTCAAGTTATTTTTTAAAATAAAATATTTTTCCTTAATTTTTTGTTGAGTGACTTATATTAAGTGGGTTGGGCTTAGCATATGTTAAATTAATGAAAATTGAAATAGGGCTTGATATTCCAGAGCCACTAATATACCTTCATTGTTTACTATGTGACCCAAGGAAATTACCTGATCTAAACAAAACTAGCACTTGCTAAATTTAACATACAACTTCTCTACTTTGAGTTTACTTAGTACAATCCTTAAACGCTACTGATGATCTTCTCCACTTTTAAAGTACATGAGAATATAATCAATAAATATAACTACAAATATGTCTAGATACTCTTGAAATACTCGGTTCATGAAGTCCATAAATGCCATGGGCACGTTTGTGAGACAGAACAACATGACTAGAAACTCGTACAACCTATATCTAGTCCTGAATACCCTTTTTTCCACATCTTTTACCTCCACTTTTAGTTGGTAGTAACCTGTACTCAAGTCTATTTTTGAGAATACTTGTGCCCTTTGAACTTAATCAAATAGATCATCAATTTGGGGTAACGGGTACTTGTTCTTGACTACCACCTGATTCAAATCTCTGTAGTCTACACATATTCTCATGCTCCTATCATTCTTCTTCACAAAAGAACCTAGGCTCCCTAAGAAGATGAACTCAGTCTTATGAAACCCTTGTCTTGCAGCTCTAGTAGTTATGTCTTCAACTCAACAAATTTAGTGGGTGCCATTTTGCACACTGATTTCAATATAGGTTTGGTATTTGGTACTAAGTCTATTTTGAACTCTACGTCTCTATTAGGTGGTAGGCTAGGTAAATCGTTTGGGAAGACGTCTGAGAGTTCTTGTACCTCTAATATTTATTCCGGCTTCAGTGCTTCATTAGGCCTTGTATTTAAGGCTGTTAAGGTAGGCTTTCTTACAACTCATAACCAATATAGTTTACTAGCTACTGACCTTCTACTTGACATTGGAAAGGTACTCCCCTTGGAGGCTTAAAAGTGATCACTATGTTGTAATAGTCAATAGTTATATGGTGTCTTGCCAACTAGTCTATACCTAGGATTATGTTAAAGTTCGACATGTTTAACATTAACAAGTTAGATAGTAGAATCTTTCCTTCTATAGCAATCTCTACTGTAGACATCTCATTTTAATTGAGCTAGGTTAATGAATAAATAATAAAAAATAAAACAAATAAAAAAAAGAAAAAAAGAAAGAAAGTTAAGTTAGTCATAGGAAGTTGAGTCAAGAGTCAAGTCAAGTTGGATTAAGTTGAGTTGTTGGATTAATTATTAAGATAGATTGAATCAATTAGTTTTGGGCCAGACCAATTTGAGGGCTCAAAATCAGGATTTATTAAATTAATTGGGCTAAATTGGATCGAGTCGAGCCTTAAAAGAAAAGCTCGAACTAGTTAGGGTTTCTAAAAGTTAGGGTGAATTTAGGTTAAATCGCAAAAATTTGAAGCTTATAAATAATATGTTAGCCAGGGGTTTAGGAATGACTTTCTTTTTTATTATACATACCTAAAAACACTACACATACCCTACGCAACTCTATGTGCCACCAATCAGCCCTACGTAACTCTACGTGCCACTACTTGTAGCTACACGCCTCCATTTACACCACATGCGCCACCCTTACGTTGTCACACACCATCATAATCACCATCGCACATACCACCTACACTACTGATGCTTTGCCACCATTGTCAATGACGTGCTGCAACCATCACCGCTGCCATCACCCAAGCTTCACCACTAATACCGCCTAGTATTGCCCATCGCCATTGCCCGTTCTTGCTACTAGCTCGCCCATCGTATGCTTGAGTTACTGCTTGTACATACGCCACTAATGCCCATCGCTCACCCTTACCGTCGTCCATCAGCATCGCCCGTACCATCCGTGCTCTTGGCCATTGCTCACCTTCATTGTCGCCCATTGCTTGCCTTCCCTGTTGCTCATCTGCATTGCCCGTGTCGCCCGTGCGTACACCTTCAATATGCCCCTCACTTGCCTAGTGTCGCCCTCGCTCTTACCTTGGTGTACGTCACTATTGCTTGAAGTGTTGCCCGTACTCTCACCTGCACGCTCACCTAGGCACTCGCCTGCGTACGCTCAGGCGCATACCCGCTCTCGCCCAGTCTTTGCCCAGTGCTGTTGCCTACGTCGCCTAGATTACTACCTAACACTAACAGTCTAATGCTAGGTAATTTTTTATTTATTTATTATTTTATTTTATTTGATTGGTTATTTATTTTTACTATTAATTAATTTTTTGTGTTTAAGTGTAGGTTTTTTTTGTATTATTATTTATTTTGCAATTTTTAGCTAAATTAGGGTTTTTCTTGAAAAATCATTTTTTTAATAATAAAAAATATATTTTGACACATAAGGTTTGTTTTTTGGAAAAATAAAATTTTTAATTGATTTTTTTTAAAGATAGTCAATTAAGGTTTTTTATTTATTTAATTTAGAAAACTTAGATTTTTTAAAGTTTTTTCTTAAAATAATAAATTGATAAAAAAGTAAACCTGGCTTAGTTTTCAATATAAAATTAACCTACTCACAAAAAATTTTATAAAAAGGAATTACAGTTGGTTTGATCCCAATTAGTAGGTACGTGGCACTTTCGGGGCAACTGTTAAAAAATAAATTTTTTTCTTAGAAATTCTTAATAAAAAATAATTAAAAAATCATTTTTAGTTATTTTTACTTATTTAGGTGTATTTTTAATATTTTTAGAAAAATTATAAAAATAAAACCTATCAATTTCTTTTAATTTTCATATGGTGATTTAATCTTAATAGGTTAGCCCCTACACCCGATTTTTCTAGTTCAATTTTTCTAAAAATAAAATTTTTTAGAATATTCACATACTAGTGGTCAAATTAGGGTTTTTTTGCCCAAAAATCTTAATTTTATTTTTTACCAGTTGAACTGGTTAGCGACTCTAATTTTTAAAATCTTTTTTTTTTAAAGAAAAGTATTTCCTTAAGTTTAATGTCGGGCAATTTATATTAAGTGAGCTGAGCTTGATTAGGTTAAATTAACAAAATTGAAATAGGGCTCGACATCTACGTTTTGACATATTCTACTCAGAATAGTTTCACTCCTTAATGATGTATTCATAATCAAGGGGGTATCTAAAAATACAACACATAATTCACAAGCATTCAACATAGGTTCAACAATATAAGAACAAGACACTCCAAGATTAAATAAAACATGTATAGTCTGGCTAAGAATAGTGAGCGTACCTGTTATGGTATCCATCCTAGAAGTCTCCTAACCTTAACTTTATTGCTGAAGTGCAAAGACTTAGGCCGGTGCTCTCTAGTAGGGTCTGGGCTTGGGTCGAATAGCTTAAGTAGTATTTTGAGTAGTAGCAGGCTAAGTGGTCTAGACAGGTTGTTTCCTTATTTCCCTGCATTATGTTACTCAATGACCTCTCGAATTACATCGAAAATAGAGACCCTAATGCATTAAAGTCAGATCTTTACAATCTTTACCGATATGTCTAGTCTTACTACGTAGGAAATAGGCGCTCAAAGTCCATTTATACTTTGAAATGTCATGTGGCTCATAATAATGGGTACACCTAGTTGGTATTGTCATAGGTAATTAAGCTGGCATTTATGTTGGAACATCATTGGCCTAGGTGATGCAAAAAGGTGGTTTGTTGCCCTCTCTAATGACTATGCTTGTTGTGGGTCCCTTAAACCTCTCTGAGGTTCATAAATAAGCATAGGCTTCTTACTTAGGCCTTTTTCTTTTTGTGTGCTAGTAACTCTTCGTTTCTTTTCATGCCTTACTTTATACTTCTGGCTTGCTCAACTATCTCAATATATGTGCCTTTAAACCTTTCCATCTCTTCCTGTAGCTTAGGCTTTTAACCTAAGGTGTACTGTTTGGTACGTAACCTCTCATCTCTCTTGATTGGCTTTGGTAGGAATCAGGTTAAGTAGTTTAGCTTTGCCTCATGCCCTAACACTAATCGATTACCCTAATCGATTACCTTATTGCAAGGTCTGGTAAGCGAGCTTCATCTACTCCCTGATATTGTTGGGGAAGAAATTATCAAAGAATAACTACTTAAACCCTTAATAGGTGATAGGACTAGTTGCATTCCTGTTAGTTTTGGGAGCATTCTCCCATTACTGGGCTATAGAAACCTTCAAAAAGAAGGTGGCATAGGTTATCTTCTTGATATTTGGTACCTCTACCATTGCAAAATACTTCTCTACCTTAGTGATTCATTCCTTAGCTCCTATGGATCATTTAGCTTAAGGTGGAAGTTATGGGTAATCTTTACAAATCGATCAAACGTATTCCTATTGGCATGACTACTTGGCCAGCGTCCATAGCATCTTTCCTTTCTTGTCTCCATATTTTTGCATTTGCTTAGATCACTTGCATGTCCCTTTGAATCTGCTACTATTGTTGCTGCACCAATACCCCGATCATAGCATTCATCAAATTCAAAACCTAGGTAGCTATTACAGTATCTGATCTTTTACCCTGATCTTATTGAGGTTGGGTCTAGTTGGGGTGGGCATGTCTTAAGGAGGGTAGGTTTGCTCTTGGCCTTGAGTTTGTTGAACTTGAGTTTGGTTAAGGTTAAATTGGCCTTGGGTTGGTGGTGGAGGTCTTTGCCTTTGTGATGGCAAGCCTGTCTCACTTTGGTTTTGATTTAGTAGGATGTAGTTTAGGTTAATGTCCCTACTACCCTGAGGATGTGAGGAAGAGTTGGAAGTTGCATCGCATTAAGGCATGCTATAAGAAGAAAACACATGAATAAGGTCATGTAAGTTTAACATTAAAGGGAGGGATCAGATATCTTAAGTATACTATAAATAACGAGTTGGGGAAGGATTACTATGAACTTAAATAGAATAAGCAACTTAAGCACAAAGAACTACTCTAAGCATATAATCTCAAAACAACTTTACAAGCTATTCGTCCTAACCTTACATTCGGATTATTTATAACACTTGATTCACAACTTACTTTTACTAGGGTTCATGCCTAGGCTGTCTATGAGTAGATTTAAAACTTAAGGCTCTGATACTGCTACAGTTGTAATGCTCTAGAACTTGGGAAATTACAGCCTGCCACGTTTCCTTATAAACTATTGACACATTAGGTATCTAAAAACATTAGTTAGCTTCTCTACATACATCACATTCATTGATCACCTATGATAACTCGAACATAATAATTCAGGGGTGTCTTAACCACCTTCGATCCACTAGAAATATAAAATTAACAAACTATAAGGGACTTTAACAAGAGAAGTCTTAGATGACTTCTCATGACCCAAGATAACAGTAAAAGAAAATATCAACTATTTGTCAATACGTCAGCAAAACTCTCAACTGAACCATCTTTATAGTCTTAATGATAGTCATAATAATTAGAATCCTTGCCATAGTATCCATACTTGCTATAGTAAACTTGTAGTCACCAAGACATATACCTGCATAAAAAAAACAAGGATCCCTAGTAGGGTAAGCAAAAGCCCAGTAAAGGGTACAACCACATGCACATGTATATACAATTAATGCATAAGACATGTACATCAATTGACTAAAATATCCACATGCAACAGCTACAATTTATTATCTTTGATTAGGTTCATTAAGCAATACAGTTTTAGAGTCGAAAAACTTAAAGTGTCGAAAAACTTAAAGTAACTCATGACTTCGACACATAACATATATATACATATCAATATTAGTATTGGGTTTTCCCTAATACCTTAGGTGATACGGATTTGTAGGTGAACACATGAACTCAATATTATGGGTAACTAATGGATAAGTCTAGATCGCTAGATGGTATGAAAAGTAAATGATAGTTGAAGGTTGAGTAGGGGTTCCCATGCACTGACATTGGATATGATGCACCGACGCCTCACATGAGCTCAGGATGCACTTGATATGACGTAGAAGTGTAGCCGGAGGTTACTCGCCACTAATCCATTATTAAAGGGCTAGATAAGAGTAGCTTGAGATTAAGCAGTAGAACATTTGGCTTAAGAGAGTATGTCTAAAAAGTTCAATCTCATAATTGTTATCATGGCTATTACAATGTATAAGTATTTATATAACTCAATTGGGGTAAATCCTAAGTGAGAGTAAATTACAAAAAAACATTCCTACTAGTAAAGGAAAATAAAATAATTTATAGGGGTATCAACGTAATTGTGCAAAAATAATATCCATTGGCAGTAAAGATAGTATGGATGTTAGAAAAGAACAGTGTACGTGTAATTTTGCTCATTCTATGGTCCCAATAACACTGCGGGCTGAGTAGGAGTGGGTCTTGATTAGGTCTGGTTGGCGTTGACAATTTAGCAGCTTGGATTGTTGGGATTAGATAAGGGTTAGCTTAGAGGTGACTTACATTTGGGTTGACCTTGAGTAATTGGCTCTTAGCAGCTGTTAGCTTAGCTTTGGCAGTGACTAGGTTGACAGTATTTTGATTCAATGCTAGGAATGTTGCATGATGGAGAGGTTAGATTGGCACGTTGAGTGGTTACCTTGGCATCTTTGTAGTTGATGTAGGAAGCAAAGTAGCTCGATAAGTTAGCTTAGAGTAAGCACTGCTCTTCGGTGCTTAACTCTCGTTGGATAGCTCAGCGAATCATTTGAATGAGCCTTCGAGTTCGGGAGTACGTGATTGGTTCTTGATCCCTATCATCTCCTTTATGTTATTTAAGATTTAGGATCAAATTTGGCTTAGCTCCGGGTTGCTCGTCTTTGAAAGTGTAAGGTTAGAGGTTGGTAATGTTGAAGGAGTTCGAGACTCCATATTCCTCAAGCAGTTCAACCCTGTAAGCATTAGGATTGATCTTTTCTAGCACTTTCATCAGCCTTAGGTGATAACTTGCTCTTCTTCAAATTCGGGAATTGCTCCTTGTTGAGGTAAATCCAGACTAGATCACTTGGTTGAAACTCTCCCTTCTTCTATCTTCGGCCTCGCCTCTTGAGCTTGGTAGTAGCTTCACTTAATTGCTTTATGACCTTGTAGTACATAGCTTTAATGGCTTCGACTCTTTCTTTGGCCGGCTCGTCATCCTCAGGTCTTGATTGCGGTGCTTGGTCTATTGGGAGCTCAGGGTTAAACCCATAGGCGACCTCCAATGGAGAAATGTGTGTTATGCTGTAGGCGGTCCTATTGTACACGAACTCAATATTTGGCAGACATAGATTCCAATTAGCCATGTTTCGTCTGACAGTAACCTATAGCAAAGTTCCTATAGTTTTATTGATAACCTCAGTTTATCCATCAGTCTGTGGATGGCAAGATGTATTGTACAATTACTTAGCTCCCATTTGTCTCCATAGTGTTCTCTAAAAGTGGCTCATGAGCTTTGGGTCTTAATTTGAAACATTGGTTTTGGGCACTCCGTGAAGCTTGATCACTTCCTACAAGAAAAGAGAAGAGATAACTGAAGTATCATTTGTTTTGGAACAAGGCATGAAATGTACCATCTTACTAAATCAATCTACGACCACCATGATGGAGTCCTTCCTTCGAGATGTCCTTAGTAATCCCAACATGAAGTCCATACTCAGCTCAAACCATGGTTTGGTCGGGATGGGCAAGGGTAGATAGTGTTCTTGCTAGGTTCGACTCTTTGCTTTTTGATAGGTTGCACACCTTTCTAACATGGATTGTGCATTTCTCAATATTCCTGGCCAAAAGAATCTCGTAGATAGCACTTCATTGGTTTGGCGCTAGCCAAAGTGTCTAATCAATCCTCCATGCGCTTCGCGCACTAGTAATTCTTTCATGGAACAGGTTGGGGTACATAGCCTTCTCTTTCTAGATAAATATTTATCTTCCCTGTGATAGTCATCCAATGTTTATCCTTCCTCACACCGGGCATAGATAGGACCAAAGGGTGGATCCTCAACATACAAATTCTTCATTGTTGAAAAGCCAAGCAACCTAGTCTATAGCTCGGTCAAGAGCGAATGTCGTCTGCATACGGCATCGACCACTATATTGTTCTTTCCATTCTTATATTTTACGACATAAGAAAAACCCTCCATGAACTTAATCTATTGGCTTGCCTCCGGGATAAATTGGGTTGGCTCTTCAGATATCTAAGGGATTTATGATCGGTGTAGATCATAAATTCCTTAGTAACAGATAGTGTTGCCATATTGTTAGGGCTCAAATTAAGGAGTAGAACCCCTTGTCATAGATGAGAATAGTTGAGTGTAGCTCCTCAAAATTTCTCGCTAAAGTAAGCGATATGTCAGCCTTCTTACTTCGGCATGGCACCTATGCCTAGTCCGGATGCATCACACTTTACTTCAAATACCTTGTCAAAACTTGGTAGAGTTAGGACAGGGGTTATAGTCAGTCTCTCCTTCACTTCCTCAAAACTCCTTTACTCCTTCTCTCTCCATCTGAATTCAATATTCTTCTTTGAGAGTTCGGTTAGTAGGGCCATAATCGTACTAAAATTCTGTATAAATCTATAGTAGAATGATGCCAGGCTGTGGAAGCTCCTCATGTCGGTAGAACAGGTTAGTACAGGCTATTTTATGATCACTCTTATCTTCTCATCATCGACTTAGATGCTACCTCCACTCATATCAAACCCTAAGAAGATCACTTCGGGTTGGCAAAAGTTGCATTTCTTCATATTGGTATAGAGCTATTTAGCTCGGAGTTTTGCAAAGACTTTTCGAAGATGCTCTCTGTGAGTCTCTAAGTTGGGGTTGTATACTATAATGTCATCAAAATAAACCATGACAAACTTATCTATTTGTTTTCGAAGCACATAATTCATTAAGCGCATAAATATGCTCGTTGCATTGGATAGTCCAAATGGCATTATAGGCCATTCATATAAACCATGTCGTGTCTTGAATGCAATCTTCCATTCATCACCCTCATGCATTCGAATCCGATGGTAACTAGATTTGAGGTCGATCTTGGAGAACACCCTTGCTCCATTCAGCTCAATTAGCATATCATCAAGCCTTGGTATGGGATACCTATACTTGATCGTAATGCGGTTGATTACTCAGCTATCTACATACATTCTCCATGACCCATCTCTCTTTAGCACTAATAAGGCTAGTACAGTACAAGGGTTAAGGGATTTGTGCACATACCCCTTCTTCAACAACTCGTCTACTTGTCTTGGTAGCTTAACAGTCCGTTTAAGATTTAGCCTATAGGCAGGCTTATTTGGCAGTGTGACTCCTGGCTACAGGTCAATTGCATGGTCAATGCCTCGGATTAGGGCAGACCTTTCGATAGCTCCTCTAGAAATAGGTTGGCAAACTCCTATAGTAAGGTTTTTACCTTAGCAAGTAGCTCCTTCTCTTTGGACCTCATCTCCAGTATTCTTTAGATCAACAGATAGGTTTGTCCTTCTAGCTCCATCTCTCTTTTCAGCTCAACTTGGGCTATTACTTATGCCTCTTTCTTTAGGGTTTGGTTTAGTTGGGACCACATGACCTTTACTTGCTTGATAATCATAGGTCTTAGTTTCATCCTCCTACCTTCATTTTCCATATAACATGTATTCCTTCTTCTATCATATATAATTGCTTGATTAAACATCCACAGTTGCCTAAGTAGAATGTAGGACGCACTCATGGGCAGTACATTACAGAGTACTTCATCTTGGTAATTGCCAATGCAGATTGGTATGAACACCTGTTTGTTCAATTGTAAGGTGCCTTTATTACTGAGCTAATGTAGCTTATAAGGCTTTGGGTGGGGGCTTGGTTGGCAATTTTAATTGCTGGACCATAAATGTAGAGATAGCATTGATGCGGCTCCCACTGTCAATGATCAGCGCATACAGGGACTCATTCACCTTACATCTAATATAGAAGAGATTTTCCCTTTGTTCATCTTTAGGTATAGGACTGACACTCATCATCCTTCTCAACATGAGAGTGCTTGGCATAAAGTTACCTTCCTCACTGTAGATAACTTCCTCCTTAGACAGTTCGATCTTTCTGTCCTCTTTTAGCTCCTCTACTCCCTCATCAATACTGTCGACTTCAACAGTCGGCACTTCGCCTTGGATTATTATAGTTCTTCTGTTCAGACATTGGGCGGCCATGTGTCCAAAACCTTAGCATTTGAAACACTTGATTTCATTTGTCTTCTTCCTAAAACTCTAGCCCTTCTCAAACTTCCTTGGAGGTTCCTTCTCCTTTGTTTAGGTAGTTTAAGCAAGTCAGATCCCAGCAACCTTACTTGGTTCCGTTCGCAAAGGTTTGCTTGGAACAGATTGGCTACTGCTAGGTTAGCTGGTGGGTGGTCAAAACCTTCTTATTCGGTGCCTTTCTATCCTCTGGGTGATTCGGATTACATCATCAAGTGTTCCAATATCCAGGGTTTCCAAAATATCCCTAATCTCATACTTTAACCCATCGATGAACTGAGATACAGTTCGGTCCTCTAGCTTTATGACTTCACATCGGATCATTAATATTTAGAATTTCTTAACATAAGTATCTATAATTGACCCTCCTTGCCTCATCTCCTACAACCGTTTGAAGGGATCTTGTAAATAATAGCTCAGCACAAACCTAATCCTCATAACCCTCTTCATTTCATCATAATTGCTAATCTTACATTCTCCTTCCCTTCTTTGGGTAGTGTGCAAGTTTTTTTATCATATGGTGGCATAACTAGTGAACTCCAACACTACAAGTCTAACCTTTGCATTATTAGGTACGTCGTAACATTCAAATTGCTTTTTAATCCCATATACCAAATCTAGATAGTTCTCAACATCACTAATCCCAAAAAAACTTAGAATACGCATCCTCACCCCTTCAACTCTAGGGGCTTGTACGTTTCTTTCTTTAGGTTCGTAGTACTCTTCTTCCTCAATTTCTTTAAGTGCTAGTCTTCATTTAGCATCCCTAACGATCCCTTTAGCTTGGGGTGGTCAAGCTGGGTAACTAACTTGGTTAAACTGACCATTACTTCGCTCTTGCTGATCACATCCTCCAGTGGGGTTATTTCTAACTTATTGTTTATCTTCTTGGATAACAATCACCAAATTAACTACCAGGTCGGTAAGCCTATCTAAGCGGTCACCCATTGACTGAGGTGTAAAGCTTCCTTCTTGCATTTGGCTATGTCGAGTACCTCTTTCTTGGTTTCTCAAAGTTCCTTGAACACTTGAATTTGACATTGTTAGTTTAACTCACAAAATCAATGTTTTAAGAATACCATTGAGTTCTTTTTGTGAATGGCGGTAGCTAAACAATAACTACCACTCCTACTACTACAACTATATATAGTGAATAAATAAACAACCGTGCTCTGTTTTGCATATAGGAAATAGGGGAAAATAAAGCATCGAGTTTTCCTTCAACACATCTTAACTACCAAACTTCAATGTTAACAATAGAACTTCTATCACACGAGAACAGTAACAAACCACTCAGAGAACATAATAGCAGAATTCAACTTTGAACATAGCCAAGTTTTTATACTAAGATGATATGGATTCGTAGATGAACACATGAACCCAATATCACATGTAACCAAGGGATGGGTTTGGGTCACGAGATAGCTTGATAAGTAAATGATAGTTGAAGGTTGAGCAGGGGTTCCCATGCACCAATGTTGGATATGACGTATTGATGCCTCATATGAGCTTAGGATATACTTGATATGACGCATAAGTGTGGCCGGAGGTTACTCACCACCAGTCTACGCTCAAAGAGCTATATAATAGTAGCTTGAGAGTAAGTAGTAGGACACTTAGCTCAAGAGAGTATGTTTGAAAAGTTTAATCTTATAACTATTATTGTGGCTATTACAATGTACAAGTATTTATATGACTTAATTAAGATAAATCCTATATAAGAGTAAATTACAAAAAAAAAATTCCTATTAGTAAAGAAAAAGAGAATAATTTACAAGCATATCAACATAATTGTGTAAAAAAAAATTTGTTGGTAGTATGGACAATATGGACGTAAAAAAAGGATAGCGCATACATAATTTTGCTCATTCTGTGGTTTCAATAACACTGCGGGTGGAGCAGGGGTGAGTCTTGATCAGGTCTGGTTAGTGTCAACAGCACAGTAGCTTAAATTGTTAGGATTAGACAAAGGTTAGCTCAAGGGCGACTTACAATCGAGTTGGCCTCAAGTAGTTGGCTCTTGGCAACTGCCAGCCTAGCTTTGATAGTGGTCAGGTTAACAATATTTTGATTTGATCTTAGGAATGTTGTGTGATGAAGAGGTTAGATTAGCATATTGGTTGGTCACCTTGGTAGCTTCATGGACGATGTAGGAAGTGAAGCAGTTTGGTAAGTTGGGCTAGAGTAAGCATTACTCCTCGATGCTTAACTCTCCTTAGATAGCTCGGCGAACCATTTAAGCGAGCCCTCAGGTTCGGGAGTGCGTGATTAGTCCTTGATCCTTATCACTAGGAATTAAGGAATACCTAATCTACTCGAATCATTTCAAAGTGAGACTTCAATTAGGACATTATTGTCTTAAGATCATTAGGATGTCAACTTAAGGTTTGTCTTCCCAGTCCTATAGGCCCAACCAAACATACGTAGCATACTTATTTGGGGCAAGTATTGATTTAGTTCATTTTAACCATATCTAAGACTACACATGCACAAGCAATATACAAACCTTATACTCGATTGAAGTGTTTGCTTAGAATCCGAAATAAGTGCCTCACAACTTGTACATATAAGAGACAATACACTCACTTAGTTTCTAAATTGATCTAATAAGGTTCTCTAACATGACAACTCAAACATCTCATAATGACTTAGGAAACACATAAGGATATTAGGATCATTAAGAGGTTAGTTTGATCTATAAGATGTTTCGGGTGAAGATTCATGTTTGGAAAAGCTCAGGAAAGGGTTTTAGACAAGAAAACAAACCAGAATACAATGAAAAACCCAGAGAAACGTCACTATGTAAAATTGGGTACATAGTGTTTGGATGCTACTTTAAGTGGTGTCCAAACAGCATGGTTGAAGAGGTATAGAATTGCCCCTAGTATCTAGACGTTACAGGGGATGGCATTTGGATGCTAGCTGCAATTTGTAGAATTCTATAGATTGTAATGACGTTTCATCCCCCACAAACAACCTCACTTCTGCCAAATTTTCACACCACCACTTTCGATTCAAAACCCAACAACTATGCACTTCCACACCACTCTAAACAACCCTTTAAACACACTTCTACTAATAAAACTCAGATCAACAATCAAAATTCATATTAACAAATAAAAAACAAAAGCACATAACCTTCAACAAAACTTACCTTTAGGAATCCCAAAACTTGCACTTTCACCATTGAACACATACTGTAGGATACTCATAGAACCACCTTAGGTTCGTTTTACCTGCTTTCCTACAAAGAAAACGAGTTTCTAACAAAATTCAATCTAAAACTCAAAATACAATGGTTTCTAACCCTTACCTTGATGTCTTCTACCTCAGCTTATCTTGCACCACCAAAGATTTGCGGTAGAACTCCTTAAACACCCTTTCAAATTTGTTTTTCTTGTTGCCTTAGCCATAAAAAGAAATTTTTAATAGGATTCTAAAGAAATTCTTTAATAAAAAGATATTGTAAACTCTTACCTTGGTTCTCCCTAACCTGATTTCACTATTCCTCGATGTTTCCACTTGCTTCACGGTTTGTGTGAAACCCTACGCTATAGAGTTGCATGGGTCGGAAAGGAATGGACAAAGGGTTTTAGAAAGTGAGATAGGGTTTCATATACTTAGGGTTTCGTGGAATGTTCTTATGTTCAAATTGCCTTCACCTATTTTTACAAATACCAACCATGTCCTTATCTTATATGCCACTTATTATTATTTTTTATTTTTATTTTCTTATTTTATTCTCTTTTATTTCGAGTTTTACACAAATACATGTGTTGATAATGGTTTGCATTTCATGTTATTGCATCTATTAACAAACAAAAGAGAATGGATGTATGCGATGAGTTATTATTTGCCTAGGAGGCATTATCTCGCTCGGATATCGGATACGACAAATTTTGAAAGCTTTGACGAATATACACAATGCTTTTAGTTTTTCATATGTTGAATAAACGATGGATGGGATACTGTGCACCGATTCTAAGATCGAAATGTGATTATATCAAAGATATATAATCTCATAAATAATGTAGGAGAGCCAATATGACACATGGTTTCCTATTTATTGGTAACAAGCACAATTTGGGAGATTATTGAGAATAATAAATAAATTAGAAGAGAAAGTCTCTCCTATGTCTAATAATGATAAATGATCGAAAGCTTCCTCTTAAAATACAACTAAAATGAATCTTACTAACACAAACTTGGTTCATTAGGGGTGAAAACATGAGTAATAAAAATGAATGAAATAAATAAGTACAAAACATAAAAATTCTTATTTGTAGGGACTTACACTTGAATGCTTCATAGAGGCATTCAATCGTGGTTCCGCTGTAGCAAACTTCTCCGAAAATAGGACGCTTTGTTAAATGCCTCATGGAAGCATGAGAACAAAGTTCCATAGTAGTGACCTCCGCAAAGAAATAAGGACCTAGTTCCAATTCCTTAAAGGGGAATTTGAACAATATTTTCTTGGAAGGAACTTCCTTGCTTCTTACTTGCCTTTAGCTTTATTGCCATGTTTACCCTGAGTGTAGATATCATCTCTAGGAATCACATCGTTCAAAACTCACTGTTGCTTTGTTATTTGAATCGCGTTGTTGCAACAAGCTAGTTCAATATGGATAGACATGGCAATTAGTTGTTAATTCCGTCTTCTTTATCATATATCCTCACATTGCTTTTATAAAAAAAAAAAAAATCGTCTTTGTAAATTCTACAATTAGAAAAAGTAATTCGTGCTTTGTTACGTGAATCGTGTCATGGCAACAAGTTAGTCCATATGGATAGGGATTGTAATTGGTTGCTAATTATTCATACTTCATCATTATATGTTAATATTAGCTGGAGATATGTGTTATCTTATTCTAATTGGCCCATAGTAATTAATTTACTAAAATAATATTAGTAAAATAAATTTACTTAAATAGCACAAGTTATATTTTTGTCAAAAAAGGAAAAACATGGATCGGGAGTATTTTAAAGTGCTGAAACAGAAAAAAGTTCAATGGATATAATACGTGAGGTGTTATATGTACGTGATGCGTAAATATCAGTAGGATGTTGATACGTATAATAATTATATGGATAATTTTTAAATCAATTATTACTTTATGATTTATATCCATCATATATACTAATATCTTATTGATATTTATATATTATATATATCACATGTGGTATGTAATAATTAATGAATCATTTCTCATAAAAAAACTTTAAGAAATTACAAGTCATGAATCTATAAAAACATAAGATAATGTTTTTATTGAAAAAAGAAAAGATTAAAAATTTATTTAAAAGAAAAACAAAACACACATCATATTTTTATATCTTTCCCATAATTTAACGTAAAACATTTCTTTCTTCTGATGCAGACACTTGGAACCTCTTGTCATTTTTGTCGAGGCAAACGAATCAAAGTGCGACTTTACAACTAGGGTTCTATGTTTTTATTAAAGGGTAGGACCGGAGTCGTAATTATCCGCAAAATTGATATCGCTCATGTCATTGGCAGAGAATTCGTGAAGGAGGCTTTCAAGAGAAAAATCAGATGACTACAACAGCACGTGCACATTTAAATGCATTCGACGTTTTTAAGGGCATTTGTCTAATCCCAGTTTCCGTCAGTTAAAACTTTGGTTATCATATATCGATTAAAATATTGGCTATGGCGATCCGTGTTTTCGGGAAAAAATGACTTTTGTTTCTAAATTGGCCCCTCAATAAATATTTCCGAAGAATATTAAGATATTAACAGAAATAAAAAAATCACCTTTAAAAATATAACTACGCATGTCACATAAAAAAAAGAGAGAAATACAAATAACTAATCTAAATTTTGATTTGCATGTGAGTTAGCCTTTTGAATTTTTAAAATATGGTTTTTGACTTTTTAAATTTTGATAAGTTGATAAACAATTCTTATAAATTGAAAGTAACTCATTTAAACTTTAATTTTATTATATAAACACCCACTAAACTTATCAAAATATATTTTAATATTTCTTAAACTTTAACCATAATGTGATTCTTTTTACTAAAGAAGAAAATATCCATTATCTTACTAATTTATCAAAGTTTAGAAAGTTAAAAAACTATGCTTTAAAAATTTAAGAGTATAATTCACACCAAAGTTAAAATTTAGGAGGGTTATTTGTAATTTTTCCTAACAAAAATCATATAAAGAAAATGAATGCTTTTTTGATTTATTCGGTCTTCCATTGGCCATTCAATGCAAGTTGAAAATTTGATAAATAAATAAAAGGATAAAATATATTTTTAGCCCTCTTTGATCAATTTTTTTAATTCGATTACTAAACATTTCTTTTTCTTCTTCCCTTTTTATTCAAATCTTCAACTTTTGCAAATAAACTCTCTATCAATGGTGTTAGTTGTTCCAATAACAAATGACGCATGGTACCATTTGATTAGTATATATAATTATATTAAATAAAAAATATAAAGTAAATAGATAAACTTATAAGAATATTAGCAAAATAAAAAGGTAGTAGAAAAATAGTATAAATTAAAAAAATTATTTTTGGTTACAATATTACCTTGAGGTGGCTAGAAAGACTACGATAATAAAAGTATATTTTGATCTACAAATAAAACTGGATCGTGTGATCCCTGATAGGCAGGCCATTTGTGACTACTATCATTTAAAAGAAAAATAGAGACTATAAAACTGATAGGGTCTCAATCGGGTCGAGATAGGATTAAATTAGACATTTAATCCTTTCTAATATGATCAAATAATTAAATATATCTTTTACACAGTGCTTATAACTTGCTTAGGATTTGCATTTCAAACATATTTTGATATCCAAGCCAACAATAATCTATATCATAAAATGTGTCTAAAAGTCATATTTATTATTAAAGATACTATTAAATCTTTTAAAATGTCACATTAATATTATAAAACGAAGCTTGCACTTCAAAGACTTTTTCAAACCTTCTTTCTAAGAAGAGAGAACCCAAATAGCTGATCTAATGCTTTCTGTTTCCTAGCCAAAAGAAAAAATGAAACAAATAATAATAAATAAAAAAATAAAATTGCAACAAGGAGCAATTCTATAAGACAGACCATTCCCTGGTAGAAGACCACCCTGAGGAGTACTTTTTTCTGGTGTTTCTCGATAGGAAACTCTGTTAGAGTTGGCTTAATAGAAAAATAAATGAATTCGGATGGTTAGGTTTATAATTAATAAAAGTTGATAGGGAGAAAACATTTTAGAAATTTCAAAGTTTCAAGGCTTTTGCGAAAATTGCCAAAGCGAAAAAGTTGGGACAACTTTCAAACCCCTATCTCGATCAAAAGAAACGACATGATCTGTTGATCAAACTTTTCAATTTAGTGGCTCTCTTTTAATTTAAATAATTATTTGTTTCCTTGTGGGACAGGCAATGTCAAAACTCAAACCCAATTTTAAGGATTTATATATATTTATGCATGTATGTATGTATATGTTCTGCAAATTATATTAGGTCGAACATCATATGTACTTATATGGTCCAGATGGCATAATGCTAGCTTTGAGTTTTAGATCAAGGGAATGATCATCGAGCTCCATGACGTTGGTGTGTTAAACGAACCGGGTTTTAGTGATAAATATGGATCGGAGCTTGATTTCCAGTTCCTTTCGGAAAACGTGAATTTCAATTTTATGAATACTTAAAATTTGAAGTACAAGATCAACTACATTTTTCAGAAACATTCAAATTATAAATAATTTGACTCTAGTTTAATTAGATTTAGAAGTTTATCAAACTGAATAAACGAAATCAGGTTTCTTCAAGCTAGAATTCAACTCTCACCATCGTCAAAACAAAACCAAGGAAATATCTAAGTCATGGAGTGATATATGAGATCGGCTAGTATATTTTACACCACAGTTCCTTTGTGATAAATTGAAAATAACTAACTACACACCATTCTTTACTTTTTTTGATTGAACAGCTTCTAAAAATAGCGTGCTATATATATTCAACTATGAAAATGGATGCTTCATACTTTAGGCTATAATCATGCGAGACTCATATATTTTCAGGAGGTTTTTCTACAATGATATTACGTTATTATAATATTATAATAAATTACACTCTATTTTTGTATATTGTATTGTGAGGGATAAAATAAAATATGTTAATAACTTTATTTTTATTAAATTTCAGTAAATTATGCTTATCAAGATAAAAACAAATTATCGATGTTTTTTATTTATTTTTTGTTTATGTACATGATTTACTGAAATTAAATATAATTTACCACAATATTATGATAACGTTACCGTAAAATTTTTCTACAATCTTTTATATTATTTTGATAGCCCCTTTTTATAAATTATAAAAATAAGGCATGTCTTTCAAAAGGGGAAATAAAAAGACTGGCCTTTACATAAAACTTGAATCCTTATATAATAAAGTATAAAGCCACATAACTCTTAGTATTTTTAATATTACATTTTATTTTTTTAAAGAATTTCAAAATTTTCTATGACATACATGATCTCATATAAATATAAAAAGACTATCTAAAAATATATAATATAAATGATATGTTAATATAGGAATGAGCAAGTACAAGGTAGGTAGAGTGTAGGGCTCTATTTACATATCATAATTTACCATCTAATGCTCTAAAATCACTCTTGAACTTATACCTTATAAAATTTATAGGATATTGGATATGGGACGCCTTATAGAATCTATAATTTTTTTTTATTCTTCCTATAAATTTCATATTTATACAATATCAAAAAAGTAATTTATATGTGATATAATAAAATTTTCATATGTAAAATATGTGGGACTTGTAGTAAAATCCGTAAAATTAAGAAAAGTATCTTTCCTACCTTCATTATTTTAAGTTTAGGTGACTATTACTTAGCAAATGAAAAAAAAAAAAAATGAAAATATGGGAAACATAAATTTGAAGAGGAAAATACGGTAGAAAAAGGGAAAGAATTGAAAATTGTAAAGCGAGAGAGGTGGTATTAGATGGTTTTTTTAAGGTACTTAACTTATGGACTTGGATTCTTTTTTTTTTTTTACTAAAATATTTATTAACTTAAAAATATAATAATATTATTTATTATTTATCAATATTATTTAATAATTTTTACAAAACAAATAAAAATGGCATGAAACTTATATTTTTTATGTTTTACAGTATAGGTTTTAAAATAAATACATATGATAGAAAGGCCTTGTATCTGTACTTTATCGCACCATGAGCAAGTTTGGAAAAATCTGTACTGGGAGCTAATCTATAACTCTTACTACAGTAACTTACCTGACCCAACAAAATACAAATCATCTAGACCGGGATTTCGCTCACCCCGAGTTCTCACACCATTGTCGTAACGATTTATGAATGTGGACGTATAGGCGGTTGGTACATTAATTTTAATGAATTTATTATTAGAATTTAAATATAAATATATGATTTTTTAATATCTTGTTGACTAACACTCATACCCATATTTCGCGCAGTATGTTATGATTCAGTGTCAGAAATTGCTCTCTTTAGTCTTTGGTCTCCATTGCCTAGAGAGCCCTAGATCTAAAAAAATAAAATAATACTTTCGAATTACGTCAATTTCTTTACTTTGTACTTAAATAATGTCGAACATTTGCTTCATTTTCACTCCTACGACCTAGAATTCCCCATCATATGTGCAATAGATCTGCTTCCCTTCTTCTGCTTTTCGGTGCAAATCACAGACAAATGACTACGTGTAAGCTCTTTCTTTCCGTTTTTAAAAGCCGTTTTGGAACAAAAAAAGAGGAATGTGTTGAGACTTCAATTAATTTCGTCCCAGAAACAGTGGCCTCGTACGGAGATATTTTGTAATGAATTCGTTAACTTGTTCCTTTCCATAAAATTAGGCAATATTTGACAGAATGAGACACATCAAAGTGAGTTGTTAAGTGTTTGATAAAGATAAGTAAAATTTTAGCACCTAAGAAATATCTGTAACTATCCATAATAGGCTCAATAAATCCTTAAGACACCAACCTCATAGAGAAAAAAGATTTTTAGTATTACATACAATGGAAGAGATAATTTTTAAAATAACTATAATCCATATTTTATGCATATCAGAATGGATAATTTTTAAAATAATTATTATCTATATTTTATACACACTCTATATATAAAAATTTATTAATATTTATGTAACATTGTAAGATGTTTATGATGTGAAGAAAGATCTATTAAAAAAAAGGGCATACCTTTCCAATCTTCTTCTTTTTCTTTTCCTTTTTTTGTTTTTCCCTTCATCATCATTATCGTGATTATTTCTTCACTTTTTCAATCTTCCATTTATTATTTTTTTTTTCTAATTATTACAAATTCGTAGCTGAAAGTATTAGATATAGATCATCTGATTTCAAGTAGAAGATGAAACGTGTGGACCCTCAACAAGGAAATGTAGTGATTTTAAGGTATCGATTATTTTATATATATATATATATATACACACACACATATATATCCTGAGAGATAAATTTATTAGATGAATGCGTAGAATTTATTTTTATAAGCCTTCATCAAGTTCATCGGCGTACCTGGAAAGAAAATTCTCTTATATAACTCATTTGCGTCCCTTTTTTTATTATATAATTGTTTTCTTTAGCCATTTAAGATAATATGACCACTCCTTGCTCAAGAGAGATAGATAAATAAACCAATCAATACGGAAAATAATTCTCTCAATTTTTATTCTCTCAGATATATGATTTAATTTTGTACAGATATGGCATGAAGTATGACCCACCTCTCCATTGTCTTGACAGCATATTTTTTAGGGAATTCATATGCCACATAAATCTCAGTTACCTCTTATTACCTCTCTATGATTTTATGAGGTAAGTTTAAATTATATCAATAATTTTTATTGTGTTGATTAATCAACAGGCCTTGCAAAAGATCACACGAAACCAATAATAGCAATAAACTTGAAAGGTTGCACAAATTTTACAGAAATCAAAGATCATGCGAGCTGATTTAATTTTGAGCAGATACCAAAAATAAAACAGCAATTTGGCTTCAATCTCCACAAAAAACTCTGGCAAATAGAGGGAAAAAAGGCTAAATATTCATATAAATCAGCTAAGGATAAGCATTAGCCATCAAAGCTTAATTAATCTTCATTGCGTGCACGATCAAAACATAGAAACCAAAACCTAATACATCTGATTGTCATCGAAGCTATATTAATGTTTTTGTCCAGGCATCCACTCCATGTACAACAACCAATTGATCTTCTGCATTGGTTGAGTGAAAGCAAAAATTACAAAGTTAAAAACACAAAAGAAAAAAAGAAAAAAAAAAAAAGTAAGGGAAAAATTAAAAACAATAGTCATCACCATCAGTCAAAAAAAAATATATATATATAAATTACAAAGAGTATGCAGATATCAAGGTGTCCTTCAAGGTGTTCTCCAGCTTTGAACAATGTCATTGTGTTTCCTGGAAGGACCAGAAGCTGGTATACGTCCTTTTGGAAGAAATCCTAGGAAGTGCCCTATGTTTGAAGACCTTGGCTTAGTCTTCAACACATCATCTTTGTTACTCGTAGTACTACTTCTTGATGATCCAAAATACCGACCAACAACGAAAGTAAAGGAGAATATCAACCAAACAAGTAGTATTACACGATACTTTCTACTACATGAACCCATCACGTTTTTTGTATTTTGTGAAAGTTTTAGGAAAGGAAGCAAGAGGCAGCAAGCAGGATGATAATTGTAGAGAGAGAGAGAGAGAGAGAAGGTCATAAAAGGAGGAGGGAATAAGGGGATGGGAATTTGGATCAAGCAATATCAAGGTTTGTAATTTTCCATGAATGTCTATATATGAGTATGTGCATGCATGTCTAGTTTTTTGTGTTTTCTAGAGAACATGTCAAGTGGAGGGAGAGAGAGAGAGAGAGAGAGAGAAAGAGGATATAAATAAAGATGGACAGTTTAAATGTTAAGTGTAAGAAAACGGGAAAGGAGCAGAAAGTTGAAATGAAAAGCTTTTTTCTTTTGAATAGGTCTAATTGGATGAAAAGAAGAAATAAAGATATGTACATGTTAACTCTTTGTCAAATGCATTGAAGAAGCAAAAATCAAAAGTTAAAATTAAAGAGAGAGAGAGGGGCGGGGGTCGTTGATAATGTTATGTCATCTTTTTGTGGTTAGGTGAGTGATTGGACCCACTCCCCACATTAATGGCCGACTAAGGAACTGGAAACTGTGGCTTTAGACCCCCACAACAGGAAAGCTTGTCCCTTGCCATGCCTATTCTTTTGGTAGGTTTTGATTTGATGCTTTCTCTCCCTGGTCAGTATCCCTTATTTTTAGGTCTTACCATCCCTCCTTGCTTTAAAGAGACTTGCACGAACAATTGAGTAAAGAAATCTCGTCCTTTGCCCTTACACTGTTGCCTTCATACCTTAATGGCCTCAAATCAAGTTTTCTCATGCCATTCCTTTCGATCCACTGGGTTCCTATCTACCACCTATTATTGTAATCTAAGGGCCAAGAAAACATCAGTTAGGTATATAGCTATTGTTAATTAGTCTCGCACAATGTCAAATGTGTAATCTTTAGAAATCGTATAGTTATAGCGAATAATATTTTTATGATAAGGTTAAGGTTTTCTTTCTCCTTTGTTTTTTTTTTTTTTTTCAATTCTTTTTTTTTCCTCTCGATAATAAGGAGATTGGTGGTTTAGTCACTCGGTATAGAAATGGGAGAATTATAGTACCCGCAACTCGTTTATACACTCATATCTTGCCGAAGAGATTTTAAAACACCAAGGGGAGGTACAAATAAGAGCATTTCCTCTAGTTGTGTATTATCTTTTTGCTGTTACCATTATGCCAACTACTGCATTTTAGACTCTTGACAAACAAGATCTAGTCTAATCTCTTCAAAACGGGAAAGCTTTTCCTTGCATGTATCAATAACATGAATAAACTTGTTGAGATTGTTATAATTTTCTTTCAACTGCTTAATATAAATTTAGGATCCATATTAACTTCAAATTTTGGAATTCACATAAGTTGGCAAGTATGTAGGTCTCCAAATTTTGGCAGTCAAAATATCTATTTTCTCCACTTTCCTTGTGTACCCCCATGATCCATGGCCTTTTTCACCTCTAATAGCTCCACTTACTATATTGCTTGCGAGTCCATCATGAGAAAGGCATCAGTATTGAGTTTCACCCATCCATTAGCGTAGTGGTTGCCATGATATTGCTTAATCTTGCATGCTGAGTTGTGTGCTTGTTTCTTGTTCTTGATTGACCAGTACTTATGTGCTCCATATCGAGTAGTTTTATGCAGCGGAAAATTTGCACTTACGTAGCCAAATAATTTATCATTCCTTTATGCATGAATGTGATTCTTTCCTAATTAAATCATCAAATGACTTTACCATATAGGAAACACAATGGAGATAATTTTGTTTCAACAAGCCAAGTGGAGCAAGGCAGAGCAGAGGTATAATATCTTCACACTTTATACCCACTTAAGAACATGTATTATAAAGTATATAGAGTATAGATTCTAAAGTATCATATATCCACCTTGTAAAAATTATTAAATAACATTTAACGAATGAAAAATAAATGATAATGTGATATATTTTAGTGAAGAAATATTTTGTTAAAAAGAAAAAGAAACGACTCAAGTTTATAAGATAGAACCCTAAACTTAAAGCTAGCTCTCCCTTGTATCTCTCAATTTTTAACAATTGCATGTTATGGTTCGATGTGATTTTTTTTTCTTGTTCTTAGTTCAATTTGATTTTGTTTTTTATTCATAGCCCTAGTTCATGTCTTCTTCTTTTATAACTATTTACAAATATGATCTTTTCTTCTTTTAGTTGATTGTAGATAGAAATCAAATTACTTTTAAATTGTGGTAATATAGGAGCCATTTTATAAAAATAAATGAGGATATTCGTAGATATATATTTGAAACTATTAATCAAGTGTGAAAAGTAATTTTTGGCATAAAAAAAAGAAAATGATGTTATCAAAATTTGCTATTAGAAAATGTGTAAAGTTGAAGTTTGTGCGAGGTACTCTATGTACTGTAAATTCTATAGAGTAAAGGTTTAAGGAAGTTTTTGGAAGTATCATAGGATAGGTTTCGATTTCGAAAGTTTAGGAATTGACACTTACAAAATAGAGCATGGGTAGGATCTCATATCTAACCAACCTTATAATTGCTCATTATAATTAGTCAAGAGAGAGAAAAAAATAAAGAGAAAGGTATCGAGGTCCCATAAGCTATTTAAGTTTAAATGCTAAATGTGATAAGATAAAAGAATAAGTAAAGAGGCTGCATTTTATAAAGGTGTTCAATACTTCAGACTAACTTAAGTGATAAATATGTACATAAGAGGTCTATATATTCTTAACAATGCACTCCACTGAAAGTGTGACATATAAGAAATTAGGCTTGTATGTGAACTTGTATGAGGGATTGCTTTCTTATATGGGATACCTCTAATAGATAGTGTTGCTAAAATAGCTAAACCTTTTCATCTATCTTCTTTTAGCCAATAAAATATAGTTTATATGAATAATGGAGCTAGTATTGTAAAACCCAAGTCAGTTAATTAAATAAATAAGGGAATTAAAGAAAAGAAAGACATTTATTGATTTTCAAACTTAGTGTGGCATGTAATAGACATTACTTGCCAGGGGCAAACTTATCCAAGAAAAGTTAACACCCCTCAAATTCCCGTTATGTGTCTTTGGTTCCCTCATTTACATAATATGTTTTTTTTCTTCCCCATAGTAAAATACCCTCAAGAATCATTCCAAGATTAATTTAAGGTTGGATTTGAGGAAGTTTATGCATTTTAAGTGAAGTAATTACTAGGTTTTGTACAGTAACAGTGGATTTGGGTAAGATTTTATTCTTAGCTTGGAAAATTGTTGCTCTTTCCTTTTATTTTGGAAAGAACCTAAAGAATATTTGTTTTACAGAGGATAAGATAAGTAGTTGGAGCGTCGGATTTGAAGGGTATTTGCACCAAGAATTGCTGAGTAAGTCGTTCTTAAGCCCCTTTTCCTTTTAAAGCTTCATTGTTGTCTTTATCGTATGGAGTTGTGGGTTATTTATATTATGGGTTGTGATTTTTTGCTGTGGGTTATTTGAAGGGTGTTAAGGGCTGTTGGTCATGTGTGTGAGGGTGGAAAAACACCTTGAAGTCAAAGTTTAGTGTTTGGTTTTGGTATCGAAGTGTTGTGGGGAGAGGAACCACTCAATACAGTTTGCATGAAACTGCAAACCATGTTTAGTGTTCAACACCACTAGGCCTAGCGTTCGGAAGCACGACCCCCTAAAAAATCATAGCATGTGAGTTTGGGTTGGCATTTGGATGCCAGTCAACCGAGCATTTAGATGCCTTATGTACAGTAGTGTATAGAACCTTTCCAATTTGTTTTTCATGGCTTTTTCAATCTTCATTTTTGATCAAAAACCTTTTCAACATGTTTTTAAACAAGTTCTTTAAACCAAAACATCAATCAAACTTCGTTTTCTTAATAATTGCATTAAGGGTACTTATAGGATCCCATAGCTTAGTTGAGGGGTTGGGGTATATGGCTTGGTTCATGATTTATATTAGCAAGTTTAGGGGTTGAGGTATTGTTTTTGTGTTGATTTAGGTTGTAGGACATTAGGATACTTATTGGTTGCGATTAGGGTCTCAAGTACGGGGTACATGTTTGATGGATGTGTGTGTTAGGTTATTATATAAACCGAACTAAATTGAGACTCAAACTTAATTGTTTTGCTGATTATGATTAGATTCAACCATTCATTGGTCAGGTTTAGTGGTGTTGATGAGAGGCCTGGTGATCTTTGCATGACATTGTCTCTTGTGGAGTCCCGTACTAAAAGGACTTAGGTAGATTTAAGATGGTTTTAGCACTTGGGTGTTAGGGAACACCCAACACTAATATCTATATAGTACTTATATATTGCGTATTAGGGGTCATGAATAACCCCAAGTCTCAAGATATTGAGATTGTGCTGTTTGTAGACTTAAATGACAAGATTAAAATTGTTGTTTGTTGCATTTATGATGGTACTTATGTATGTGTTTGACTAGTTACTCGTGTTTCACGTACATATGAGTAGTATCCTGTACTGGGCATTAGCTTACCTTATGGGGATTGTTGTTTTTCAGCTGCAGGTTCAGGTTATGAGGTATGTGATGAGGTCTATGTTGAGGATTCCAATTATGAATATCTGTATTACGATGAGGAAGGAGATTACTTTTATTATGATGATGGAGTTGAGATGTCATAGATTAGTTTTAGAAGCGAAGTCTAAGGATTCATGTTTATTTTTGTTGTATTTATTTATTTATGAGATTTGTGAGGTTATGGAGTTGCCTGTGACTCTTGTTATTGATGTCTTTTGAGTTAACTTTTATAGGGAGCTATGAGACTCTAGTTTATGAGTTTAGTATCCTTTCGTATTGTAGGTTCTTGGAGTTATGACAGTTTTTATAGTTATGTTGTTATTATTGGTTGTTGAGATTGAGTGGTTGACATTCCACTCTAGTTTTAGGTTTGAGGTTGTTGCTTGTGACTTAGCAGGTTTAATGAAAAGTTGTGGATTATAAACAGGTGTACGGATCCTTGTATGCCTTAATGTGCTTGCCTTTTAGCTGACACGTTGTAGCATAGTGGTGTCCTAGGTTCCGAGGTGTTATAGTTTTTGGTGGAATCAAAGCTTAAGTTAAAGATCTCTAGGGAACTAGAAATAACGACTTGTAGGTGGTGAGGCATAGGCAGCATGGGTAGCTGAAGGGTTAAGCTTGAATCTAGGAATGATTTGACAACTGTTTAAGTATTGACCTCGAGTTGTCTTTATTCCTTTGAATGTTTCCTATTTATGTTATTATTTATCGTTTCCTTTTGTTTACATACCTTTTAACTTTCGATTGGTTCGTTTGTCTTTGTTTCCTTCTTTAGAAAGTCACTTAGGAGAGTAAGTTTGAGCTCTTCTCAACCTTAGGACTACCCAACTGAAGGGCAGGATGCTCAAGGTGGTCAGAATATGCAGGGAGGTTAAGCTACTTAGGGAGGTTATGGTTTACCTATTGTGTAGAGGTAATAAGGCCAGTAGGGGTATAGGCTTACGGAGGTTGATGCGGCGTAGTTACTGAATGCCATGAACAATCTGGTTGGTGCCATGGTTTAGCAGCAAGAGTAGATTAGACATGATGTATAGATGATCCAAGCTAATGCTTAATAGCTAGGTATGGACTTTTTCCTAAAATTGGTTAAGGAGTTCGACCCTATGCTTGATGATGCCATTGCTGTTGAGTGGATTAGGTAGATAGAGAAAGCTTTTGCCATGATTGAGGCTACAAATGATAGGAAGGTGGATTACACTTCTTTAATGCTAAGAGGTGATGCATTGAAATGGTGGGACGGTAACTCATGCACATAGCCTGATGTGGGGGCCTAGACTTGGTTGAGGTTTAAGGATAGGTTTTTCGAGCACTTCATTTCCTCTAGTGTGAGAGAGCAGATGTATTTAGCCTACCAAACTCTTTAGCAGGGGAATAAGACTATGGTGGCTTATGAGGTAGAGTTGAATTGATTGGCTCATTTCATACCTAAGACTTCTAAGAAAGATGATAGTCATGGGTCAACAGGTTTATCCTTAGGTTAGAGCTGGAGCTATAGGAGAAGGTTGTAGCCTTTTAGCTTATAGTTTATATAGTAGTAGTTGATAAGGCTAAGTGCTTAGAGCAACTCATGAAAAGAAGTAGAAGCACCTAGCTCATAGGATGGAGGTAACCTTAAGGAAAAGGCCTATGACAATTTATGTCTTGCTAGGGCTAGATAGGGTGAAGAGGCCAGTTATAGGGGTAGTTATCAGAGAGGGTAGAGATAGGCCAGTGGTAATGTAGCCAAGACTTATGGCACTTTCGGTACCAATTCAGACTATAGCGACTATACTAACTGTGAGGTGCACTCAATGTTTTGGGCCTCATAATGTGTCAACTTGTAAGTAGGTAGTAGGGCTATGTTTTCTATGTAGCAAAATTGGACATGTGAGTAAGGATTGTAGAGAGACTATTATCCTACTTTAGGGCTTTTGCTATAGATGTAGCCAAAGAGGACACCATATGGTAGATTGCAGGGATATAGGGAGCCAGGTAGCTTAAGGACACTAGTTGAGAGAACCTAGGTAGTTCTTAGAGTGACTTATCCTTAGTGGGCAAGCCTACGCCTCGACTCAAGTCTTTGTACTATAGCACTAGGACACCACCTATGACATAGACACTATGGCAGGTATGCTTTTTGTCTTATCTCATAATGTTTATGCACTTTTCAATACTGGTGCTTCCTACTTGTGTATGACTAAATCTTTTATACATGTTTGTGATTTGCATGTTTTTGTTTTGGATACTTGCTTGGCTGTGAATACTCCTTTGGGGAGTGGAACGGTTTTAATATAATTTGTCAAGATGTAGAGATAGTGGTTGAGGGAAGGGTATTAGTGGCAGACTGGTGTTGCAGCTATTGGATTTTGAAGTCATTCTAAGGATGGATTGGTTGTTGAAGCACTATGCTACACTTAATTGTCATAATTGGGTAGTATTCTTTCAACCCCTAAGAGAAGTACCTTTCAATTATAGAGTAGTAGCTTAGAGGTTGACTATATGTATTCATATGAGTTGTAGGAAAGGCCTACTTTAACTACCTTAATGGTAGCAAGATTGAGTCGTTAGAGTATATGCTAGTAGTGCAAGAGTATCCAAACGTGTTTTTGGAAAACTTACTGAGTATTCCATTTAATAACGACATTGAGTTTAGAATCGATCTAGTGTTGGGAACCAAATCTATTTCAAAACCGGCGTACCTGATGGCATTTATAGAGTTAGTCATGCTTAAGATGTAGTTATAAGAGCTTTAGGATAAGGCTTTTATTAGGCCTAGCTTGTCTCCTTTGAGAGCTTTGGTACTGTTTGTAAAGAGGAAGGATGGGAATCTACGGATATGCATTGACTATCGGGATTTGAATTAGGTCATAATAAAAAACATGTACCCCCTTCTGAGGATCGATGATCTCTTTGATAAGCTGTAGGGCGTATAGGTCTTTTCTTAAATAGACTTGCATTCAGGGTATTATTAGTCGAAGGTCAAAACCAAAGATGTAGAGAAGATAACTTTCAAAATCAAGTGTAGGTTGTATGAATTTTTGGTTGTGCCTTTTGGTTTTACAAACACACCAGGATCTTTCATCGACCTCATGAATCGTGTATTTAGGGAATACCTTAATAGGTTTATCATTATTTTTATTGACGACATCCTCATTTACTCCAAGAGTAGAGAAGAAAATGAAGACTACCTGAGAATTGTATTGGGTAATTTGAGGGAAGAAAGGCTATATGCTAAGTTCAGCAAATGTGACTTTTGGTTGAAGTAGGTAGCTTTCTTGGGTTATGATGTGAATTGCGATGGTATAGTAGTAGACCTTGAGAAAATAAAGGCAGTTGTTGAGTGGCCTAAACCTACCATAGTAATGGAGGTTAGAAGTTTTCTAGGGTTAGCTGGTTACCACTGAAAGTTTATGGAGGGCTTTTCTAAAATTGTAGTGCCTTTGACTTAATTGGCTTAAAAAGGGGTCAAGTTTGAATGGGATGCCGGTTGTGAAGCAAGCTTCTTGTAGTTGAAGGATAGATTGGTGATGGCTCTGATACTAACCTTACCTCATAGTGAGGAAAAGTTTGTTATTTATAGTGATGCATCCTTATAGGGACTAGGGTGTATCCTTATGCAGGATGGTTAAGATATTGCATATGCCTCTTGTAGCTTAAGTCATATAGAAAGAACTATCCAATTCATGAATTACAGTTGGCAACTATAGTACATGCTTTAAAACTTTAGAGGCATTAGCTGGTTAGAGAGAGATGCAAGGTGTACACAGACCATAATGGCCTCAAGTATTTCTTCACTCAAAGAGACCTAAATTTGAGGCAAAGGGATTAGCTAGAGTTGATCAATGACTATGACTTAGATATTTAGTATCACTCAAGTAAAGCTAATGTGGTAGTTGATGCCTTGAGTAGGAAGAGACAAGGAAACTTAGAAAGCTTGATCATTACTTAAAGACTGTTACTAGAGCAGATGCATCAACTTGAGTTAAAGGTGTTAACTAGAGAGGTTGGTGTATTTGAAGATATGGTGATAGGAATTAGACCATCAGACCCTTGACCTAAGCTTGGGCCTAAGGTTTGGAAAGCATGGCTAGGTGAATTCTTTCCTTAAAAATCATCATGGAGGAGTTTGAGCTATTGCAATTTGTTGACTTGATGCTTTAGTTGAGTCAAACCCTCTCATACTCATCATTTGTCTCCAACTGCTTACCTGAACTATATTTGAGCATTAGCTTGGCCCATCTAATGATCAGCTCAGCTGACCTGAATTTGAGCCATATCAAATGTGTTCAAGGTGAATTCACCTCGAAAGAACTATCTTATCGGCTTGACAAAACTAACCTACTACCCCTGCTTGGCACTTCAGTTGGGCAGATGCCAAACTGATCGTATAAAATTGTTTTTTCTGCCAAAAAGCCATCTACCTATAATGAGCCACGTGTTTGAGCAATCATGTGATAGAACCCTCTGTATAAGAAGCTCATTTTGTTGTATTTTTAATTGTACCCTTATTGTCTTTACACATTACTTCTTTTAGATAATACTCTTTTTAGTCTTTTCTTTTTGAGGCAGGATGCCCTAGTTTATCGGGTATAAATATCCATTGTACATGTAGCCATAAGGATGGATCATCATCAATATACTAAATATACTTCTTTGTTAACATTGTTCTTGTTAGCTTGTTTACTTACTTTACTCTTATCCTAACCTTTAAGTAAGGCTAAGTAGCGAGTAACCTTATTGGACTTGTGCGTCATATTGAGTTATGACATGAGTCCTCAAAAGTCTCATGGTGTGTCATATCCTGTAGAGTTGTTCGTAGGTTTGCTTGTGTTTTACCTTTTTCCTGTTGTTTTCGCACTTTTCCATCACTTGTTTCGAGCTTTCTTCAAACTTAGACCTACCTTAGTGATCGACTTTGTCTATTTTTGGCTATGGTTTCTCATCATATAGCTTACCCTAATAGATTAGATTAAAGCGGCATTGTTAGAGGATCAGGGAATCCAAGAGATCAAGGGTAAGATAGAAGCAAGGAAAGCTCTAGAATTTGTAGTTAATGCTGAAGGAGTTGTTAGGTTTAAGGGCAAGTTATGTGTTTGAGTGTAGCCAGGATTGAGGAGTGAGATTTTGAAAGAAGCACACTACTTTGCTTATTTTGTTCATCGAGGAGGCATAAAAATGCATAAGGATTCGAGAGATTACTATTGGTAGAATAATATGAAGAGAGAGATGGCAGAGTATGTGTCTAGGTGTCAGATGTGTCAGCCAATTAAGATTGAGCATTAGAGACAAGCCGGTGAGTTATAGCCCTTACCAGTATCTGAATGGATGTGGGAGCACGTGACCATGGATTTTGTCACTACCTTACCTAAACTTTTAGCGAAGCATAATACTATGTGGGTGATAGTGGACAAATTGATTAAGTCTACACACTTTATTCCTATAAACATCAAGCATCAGTTAGGAAAGCTCACTAAGTTGTATAATTAAGAGGTAGTGAGGTTACATAGGGTACCAGTGTCCATCACTTTTAACAGAGATACTCGGTTTGTTAGTCACTTTTGGAGAAGCTTGTAGAGTACTTTAGGTACCAAACTTCAGTTCAGTGCTATTTTCTATCCATAAATAGATGGACAGTTAGACCACACCATTTAGATCTTGGAGGATTTGTTGAGACCAAGCGCACTTGACTTTAGTGGATACTGGGATGAGCATTTAGCCTTGGTGGAGTTTGCTTATAATAATAGCTACCAAGCTACTATTCAAATGACTTTATTCGAAGTGTTATGTAGTTGGAAGTGTAAATCGCCTATCCACTGGGATGAGGTAGGTGAGAGATAGTTAGCAGGACCTAATTTGGTGTAGGAAGTAGTGGATAAGATTAGATTGATCCAACAATTGATGCAAGCTACCAAGAGTAGACATAAGAGTTACACTGATAAGTAGCATTGCCTTCTAGAGTTTCAATTGGGAGAGGAAGTACTTCTAGGAGTTTCACTAGTTAAGGATATAGTTAGATTTGGCTTGAAGGGTAAGTTAAAAATGAGGCATGTAGGGTCTTTCAGAATCATAAAGAAGATTGGTAAGGTAGCTTATAGATTGGATCTTTTGCCATGATTAGAGGATGTACATAATGTATTCTATGTGCTCGTGTTGAGGAAGTATAAGAAGCCTAGTTTGGATCACGAGGAAGAACTGCATGTGCAACTAGTAAACTTAGAGTTGGTGGAGTTACAACTAGACATGTTGGTGGTGGAGTGGCTAGTGAAGATAGTCGACACTAAAGTTCAATGGTTAAGGAGAAAGGTTATTCCTTCTATCAAGGTTTAGTGGCCAAACCAATCAAAAAGAGAAGTGACTTAAGAGTAAGATGAGGAGATCGGAAGCAGGTATCCAAAGTTGTTTGAGGAATGAGGTATATAAACTTTCGAGGACAAAAGTTTTTATGAGGAGGCAAAAGTTGTAAAACCTAAGTCAGTTAATTAAATAAATAAGGGAATTAAAGAAAATAAGAAGTTTATTGATTTTCAAACTTAGTATTAATAGGTATTAAGTGCTAGGGGCAAACTTGTCCATGAATACCCCAACCCACCCCCTTCCCCCCCCTCCCTTCGCTACCCCATATTCTTGTTACGTATCTTTGGTTCCCTCATTCACATAATACGTTTCTTTTCTTCCCTACAACAAAAAACCCTCAAGAATCATTCTAAGATTAATTTAGGTTTGGATTTGAGAAAGTTTATGCATTTTAAGTGAAGCAATTATAAGGTTTTGCATGGTAATGACAAAGTTGGGTAAGTTTCTGCTCTTGCCTTGGAAAATTGTTATTTTTTTACTTTGATGGAGGAAAGAACCTAAAGAAAATTCATTTTACAGAGGATAAGGAGTTGGAGCATCATATTTGAAGGGTTATCGCACCAAGAATCATCAAGTAAGTCGTTTTAAGCCGCTTTTAAACTTTCATTCTTGTTCTATTTTGTGGAGTTGTGGGTTTGTTGTGTTATGGGTTGTTTGAAGGGTGGTAAGGGCTACTGCTAGTGTATGTGAGGGTGGAAAACACTTCGAAGTCGAAGTTGGGTATTTGGGTTAGGGGCTATAGTGTTGTAGGAGAGGAATTGCTTAATACAGTTTGTAGAAATCTATAGATTGTGCCTAGTCTCCATGTGCCACTAGGCTTAGCATCCAAATACTTGACCCCCTAAAAACTCACATAATGTGAGTTTAGGTTGGCGTACAGATGTTAGTCGACTTAGCATTCGAATGCCTTGTGTGTAGCAGTGTACATAACCTTTCTAATTCATTTTTTGTGGCTTTTCCAACCCTCTCTTTTGATCAAAAACCTTTTCAACATTTTTTTGAACAAGTTATTTAAATCGAAACATCAATCAAACTTCGTTTTCTCAAGAATTGAATTAAAGGTACTTGTAGGATCTTGTGGCTTAGTTGAGGGGCTAGTATATATGGTTTTGTTAACAACTTATATGAGTAAGTTTAGGGGGTGAGGAATTGTTTTTATGTTGATTCGGGTTGTAGGACATTGGGACACTTGTTGGTTGTGATTGAGGTTTTAGGTATGGAGTACATGTTCGATGGATGTTTATGTTAGGCTAGTATATAAACTAGACTAATTTGAAACTTAGACTTAATTGTTTTACTAATTGTGCTTAGTTTTAAGCACCCATTATTTAGGCACCTAGCAATCTTTGCATAACACTGTCCCCTATAGAGTCCCACATTGAAAGGACCCAAGTGGATTTGGGATAGTTTTGACACTCGAGTGTTAGGAAGTCCCCAACACCAATATCTACATAGTTCATATATATTGTGTGTTAAGAGTCATAAGTAACCTTAAGTCTTAGGATGCTAAGACTATACTATTTGTGGACTTAAATGATAATATTAAAATGGTTCTTTACTACATTTATGATGGTACTTATGTGTGTGTTTGATTGGTTACTTGTGTTCGACGTACATGTATGTGGTATCCTATACTGGATGTTAGCTAACCCTATAGGGATTGTTGTTTTTCAATTGCAGGTTTAGGTTGTAAGGCATGTAATGAGGTCTACGTTAAGGATTCAAATTATGACTATTTGTATTATAATGAGGAGGGAGATTACTTTTATTATAATGATGGAGCTGGGATGTCTTAGATTAGTTTTAGGAGTGAACTTTGCCGATTCATGTTTATTTTTGTTGGATTTATTCATTTATGAGACTTATGAGGTTATGGAGTCGCCTGTGACTCCTGATTATTGATATTTTTTAGTTGACTTTTATGAGGAGCTTTGAGGCTCCAGTTTATGAGTTTAGTGTTCTTTTGTGTTGTAGGTTCTTGGGGCACAGTTTTTACAATTAAAGTTGTCATAGAGTTGTAATATCCTAAGTTTTGAGGCCTTACAAGTGTAGGTAGTTTGGCATCTAATACAACAATGAGGAAATCTCCATGTGATTTGAAAGATCTAATTTCTAAGCTTGAATAAGAATTTATGAGTGGAATTGGTTGCTTCATTTGGTGATTTTGTTATTTGCTATAATCTAACATATAGAACAACAAAACATTTCTGATCATAAATATGATTTTATATGGATTCAAGCCATAACATATAATTTCATAAAACCATACAATTTTCTCGATCTAAATCAGGCAAGTTTTATAGATAGAATATTTGGTTGAACTTGTTCTATTCCATACAAATAGGAAAAGAACTTATATTAGTATTCTTAATACTGGTATTTACTATTTTTTTCCTCGAATAAACTGTAATGTTCAGGAATGATCTAAGTTCAATGCTTAATTTGTTCTTCCTTTTCTTCGTACCTATTTCCTTGATATTGTTCAATTGTCCTTCCATTTTTTATTTTGTTCTCTCATTGTGTTTCAACCACCTCAAAAAGCGAATAAATAAAATTCCTTTTTCTATGTTGTTTTGCCATCGTCAGTGATTTTATTTCAAAAAAAATTGTCTTTTAAATGCTCCTCAACTCTCCTTTGTCTTAGTTTTTTTTTTGAAAAAAGGGGAAGGTTAGGAAGGAAAGAAAATGATAGAAAAGAACTTCAAGAAAAGCTAATGTTGTTAGATTTGGATCAGTAGATTGATTCAAGAATGTAAATAGGTCAAGGATTAAGAGGATTGAACTAAGGTTAAACATGATCAATCAGCCGAATCAATTGGATCTTTTTAGGTCATAGTCAATGAGGGTGAACTGCATAACTTGGATTAGCTTTATGGCTAGGTGAGGTTAGACTTCTTAAGTTAAACTGGGTTTGACATTGGAAAAACACCATAAGGAGATTTTTTTTAAAGGAGTGGAAATGAAATATTTGGAGGGATAACTAATTATATCTAGTTTTTAATTTGTTAAAGTTTCAAAAATCTTACTTGGAATTTGAAATTATCTTTTCATTTTAGGGGAACTCCATCAATTTAGCTGATTTTTTCCCCTTATTTTGCAAGCGATTTTTCTAGGTCCCAATAAAACTTTTCTACTTATATACATTGTAACCATATTTCCATATCTTTTAATTACCCTTTACCCCTCAAAATTCCTTCTCTCCCAATTTATACTCTAATCCAAACATAAGTTGTTTGGTCATTTTACTTCTCTAGTTATATAAGTCTTAAATTTTAGTCTCTTTAATTCTTTCTAATTTAGAAAAGATATGTTGGAACACAGGGAGATAAATTTGGACCTTTAACTTTAAGTATAAAAGAGGAAGACTGCGAAACTTTCTCAAGTCAAAAGAAATACCAAATGAATTAAGCCTTAAAATCTCTTTTGGTGGGAAACTTATCTCACTTATGAACATCAATTTGAGATATGTTTTACTAATGCTATGCTAAGTAAGGAGTTGAAGTATCTCTCACAAAATCAACCTTTTTACATGGAGAAGAAGATAAGATTTCCATACCTTATTAGATAATCATGTTTGTGCATATAAATCTGTAAGTAGACAAGAGAATAAGTGGTCTAGAATTTTAATATATTTGTGATTCTATGTTTCTACTGGCTATTGAACTTTCCAATAGAGAAGAATTGGGCCGATCGGCTCAACTTCAGATCTTTAAGTTACTAATTTAGGCTTGAGGTAGTTGAAACCTACAAAAATACGTTGGAGCAATCTCCAGAGTTGGTACTTTGACGCTTAAGTCAGTTAACAACAATGGAGTAGAGTAACATTTTATTAGATGTTTCATGCGTACTTGAAAGTCTTTACCCTTATTTATAAGGAATGAATCCATGATTTTTTTAGGAAAGATGAGTTGCATTACATCTTTAATCAAATCTTTAGATTAGGAAAGTACTCTAAGATAAATTAGATAAGTACTTCCTAGGCTAGTAGTGTGAATTTGGCAAGTGGCCGCTAAAGTGGCTATAATTTTTTGGTAAGTAATTCTTTAGTTCAACGAGATAAATTAAGAAACTTGTTCATAACATTAGTTTTGAGAGGTTGTCATCGTTGGGTGTTAGTGGCTAATGTGTTATTTATTTGGCCGAATAGGTCTAATGATCTGTGTAGCTTAGTGTTTAGTAGAAATTGGTTGTATTACCAGGAAGATTGGTGTGCCAAGCTCATGCTTCATCCATTTAGTGAAGTTGGTTTTAGCTTAGGATTAAGAGTCTAAAAAGGCTTATCAACATTTGTCCCTTATCCCCTCAACTTTCTTTAGTGAGGCTTGGCAAAGAAAGAATGTGCGTAGTTATTATCAAGGACCAAAGCGAATTCATGGCAATGGTCTTATGCCAAAGTATTACGCTCAAGGTCCCTTGGTGGTTCAAGAATATGAAGAGTCTCTTGTATGTTAGGGAAGTCAATGGTTTAGAAATAGAAATGGAGAACTTTTTTAAAATTTGACAATTGTGTTAGTTCATCATGTTAGATTGAGTGACGTCAGTCATTTAAATTTCTCGTAATCGTCACGTTGACTTCCTACCTAAAGTGCATATAAAGAGGAGAGTGCTCATTTCTCATTTTGAATTCTTCTTCACTGTTTTACCCTTGTACAATTTGTCAAATTTCTCATTGTCAGGATGAACTAACTATGGCAGACTTAGGTAACTTATCTTCATCACCTATGTTCTAAGAAATAGAAAATTATGAGGTGTCAACCAATGAAGGTGCTACTCCCTCCCTAATGGAAGCATGAAGTGGTAGCGGCAATAATAACAATGAAGTGAAGACAACGTAAGTTGCCAAGCAAATGCTATATAGCAGAGATGGAGGATGATTGAAGCTACCCCTTGTGACAACTATATAAATGATGGGGTGGAGAAGAATGAGCTAGAAGTAGTGTAGATGGAAATAAGCAGGGGGAATGGTCCTAATGGAGTTATGGGTGGGATTCCCAATTGGGAGGTAATTTATATTGGGAGGTGATGCCCCATTGGATGGGAAGTATATCGGCCATTGGAGAATAAGTGAGCTATGTTAATTGGGTCGAACCGTGCATTCTATTTTTATTACCTTCATGTGAAGTTTGGGTTAAGACTATTGCTCTCCTAATTTGTCAAGGAATATTTGTTGTATCATCGATTATGCCTAGCACAATAGACACCAAACTCAATTTGCTACCTCATAGCATTCAAGGCCTTATGTAATTAGTTGGTGTACAGGCCGACCCCTCAATTGTTTCGATATTTTTACTAGCTAAAATAGGACAAAGAAGGGTAGTATTATGTTTCTACACAGCTTCATAGGAAAATTCTAGACAGTTTGATGTCAAAGGTGCTTAATTAGATACTTTGTTACAAGGTTATTAGGTTGTAGCGAGGATTTGACTTTTGGATAAAGTGGATGAAACCGATCCATATTATTATGAGTCCTTTTCTATTGGAGAAGGATTGGGAAGGCACAAAGGAAATCCGAAACTTGTTTTGGAAAGACAAATGGAGAGCATTTGATGAGGTAGAGCTTCTAGATAAGTATTTAGAGGGAAGGATATTTTACAACTTGGGTATGTATCACTTCTACAGGTGTTTGCTGCTACCATGCTGAGCAGTTGCTTTACGTTCTAAAAATGAGTTGCGAGAAAATGGCTAGGATTCAACATGATAATTATATTCGTTGCTAATAGGTGTGCGTTGTTTTGTAGGTCAGAAGATAACTCCTCCGAACGTGGTGAAAGTGCTTGACAAATTTAGAGAGAGTAAGCTTGTTGTGGAGAGGTAGAAGGCCAAGTGGAGGACCTAAGGAAAAGAGAAGGATAAGGTGATAGAAGCCAGTTAGGATAGGGAGGAAAAGAAGAAAGGAAAGCAAGTGGAGGTAAGAACGGTAGGTGACTAACAGGGGTAGGGCTAAGGTGGCAAGAAGAACTTTAGGGAGGTATGCCTGCCCATAAAGGTGGCTTAGAGGTTATTGCAGGAGCATGGCCAAGGTGATAAAAGTGGTGTGGGTGAGAAAGATTTAGGGGGTTTGGTGAAGAAGGCTCTGGTGCAACTAGTAGAGGAGATAGGTGAGAGCAAAAGGTTGGAGTTTAGTGACATTTTAAGGAAGGTGAGTCTTATGTCCGTAGTTATGGATTTAGGTGTAGTAAGGGATGTTGCAGTCGTGACAGTAGAGGCGAGGAGTCCACCAAGTGCATTAGACAACACTTGGATCCTAGTAGGTAATGTTAAGACTTTAGGCATCACGATGGGGGTAACGCCATTAACTTCAGCCAAGTTGGGTAAGATATTTTAGTTGAATTGGAATGTGAAGTATACTGATAAGAGTTTAGGCAATGGTGAGATCAATGTGGAACTGTTGTATAAGACTTGTTAGATGAGTACTTAAAGATGATGGAAATTGTAATGACCCAACTAGAACTCCTCCTATTGAGGTATTGTCTACTTTAGCGTAAAACACAGTACGGTTTTTTCCCTTGGTGCAGTAGCTTTCTAGAAGGTCACCCATCATGGGATTGCTCTAGCTTGAGCATGTTTAACTTCGAAGTTTCGACGTACTCTGAGTTGCTACACTAAAAGACACCTCAATGATTATAGTTCCTTCTCTTAGTATGTAAGGGGTATTACAATCCACCCCTTATAGAACTGACGTCCTCGTTAGTTTTGTTATATTGGTCCAAGACTACCATGAAGCAGGGCTTTGCCTTTAGGCTAGTGGATTGCTCTGATATCACTTGTAATGAACTAGTTAGAACTCCTCTCATCAAGGTATTGTTTGCTTTGATGGAGAACGCTGTACGGTTTTTTCCTTTGACACAGTAGCTTCTTAGAAGGTTACCCATCTCGGGATTGCTCCAACCCGAGTATGCTAATGGATTGCCAACCTCTGAGCCCCTCACTTGCATCCATCTCCAAGGCCTCTAATCTCTCACTGGGAGAATTCTTTCTTATCGAACAACTGAAGAAGATGAACTCCTGTACGTAAAAGAACTATGGGCGAACTCTTTGAAGTCTTAACTTAAACACACTCTATTCTGTTCGAACCCTTGCCTAGTTGTTGACTTGCCAAGTGTTGAGGTCTGGTTGTCGAGTGTTGAGTCTAAGGCTACAACATACTAAGCCCTTCCCTTCCAGCATACAGAGTCGTCGAGTGCTGAGTCATACTAATCGAGTGCCGAGTCCCACCAACTGAGTGCTAAGGCTGAGGTGATTGCATGCCGAACTCTACTCTTCTAGCCTATTGAACTGTAACATCCTTCAATCACCTCAACAGCTTCAAATACGGCTCTTAGGATAGCTCCTAACAATAGCTCTAACATTTATTTGGAACATCCAAACTTCTACTCTTAAATATGAACCTATTGATAGGCTACCACCTATCTCTATTGTAGACACCTAATTTTTGCTCCTTTTATTTTTATTATGTTATTTTTCTTTCTTTTCTCAATGAGCCCTAAATTTGGAAAAATGCAAAAAAATAGGAAATTAAAGAAAACTCAAAAAATTAAGAAATTTATAAAAAAAAATAATTTTAAGAAAATACAAAAAAATTCAAAAATAAGAAAAAGCACAAAAAATAAGAATTTTTTTTTAAAAGAAAAATACCAAAAATAGAAAGTGTAGAAAGAAACCCTAAAAAAAAAAGCCTAAAAAAAAAGTAGTTTAGAAAATAAAGTTAAAAAAATTAGAAGATTGAGAAAATTACAAAAAATTAGGAAAATTGAAGAAAAAAAGATTTTAGAAAATAACAATTTTAATTATATAGATTTTTAATTTTAAATAAGTTTAAAAGATAGGCTGTTGAACTTAGGCTTAAATTTAAATCTAGCCTAAGCTGATCGAGTCTATATGTGCAATTTAATTGCATATATGAATAAGCATAGGCTAACTGTCTAACAGATAAATGTTTTTTTCATTAACTTTGGGCTTAGTCAAAGGTCAGGGGTTCAAATCTTGGTGGGAGCACACAAAAGTTTTTTCTTTCATTTTTTTCATCACATTAAGAACTACTACGTGTTAGAACCTGATTGCGCTACGTGTTGGGGGCAGGGGGAGGGGATTGGACCACATATTGACGTGTTGCCACATATTAACCACATGGCATGCCAAGTCAACTGTCACATGTTACGTAACAACATGTGGCAGGTTAGGGTTAGTCGAGTTGGCTGATGTCGTACTACGTCAGCACTTCCCTTCTCTTTCTCTTAATTTTCCCCCATTTTCTCCATATTTTCCTCTACTTTCTTGGTTAAGAATAGCACATCCCCTCTACTTTAGCTCCAATTTTTGCACAAATTCCCACCCCCCCCCCCCACACACACACACACACACACGTGATTTCTTGCATTAATCTTGTTTACTGCATGGCCTACTATGAATTGAACCCATTAACACGTCCAAATACAATCAAAGGAGCATTCAAATCAAGCTCCTAAATTAGAATAAACTTAATTTTTGGGTATTTTCAATTAATTCGAATTCGAACTTTCCTTTGTTTTTGGGTTGAATTCGAGTATAAATTGGGTGTTGGGGGGAGTTCATTAGACACATACAACCATAGACAACCTTGCATAATCACTCAAAATAATCTCTCTCTCTTCCGTGATCACTTTCTCTCTCTAACTCACTCTCTCTCTTTGAATCTCTCTTTACCGAGCTCTCTACGATGACCTAATACTATGGTCATGACCCCCACACTCTAAGCTTCCCATTCCGACCACCTTCGACTACCGTAGCTCCTAGCCACCCAATTGAATAGCTACCCTTAAACCCTAACTGTTGAGCTTAACCCCCTCGAACCACTACCTTCAAACAACATCAACCCAAACTAATCATATAGCCGAGCTCCTAGTGACCTTAAATCCCCAACCTAATCAACCAATCACACCTAGCAACCCCCTACAATGCCACTCGAACACTGCCACTGTCGTTGCACTTCGCACCACCACCAAACAACTACTTCAAGTCGTAGCATTAAACTTAGTCCCCTTATTCCCAATCCAAAACTTACGAATACCCCCTTTCTCGCTCGTTTTGGCCACTAAAACAACCCAAACCGCACTTTACCATTGCTACTAAAGTGGAGCTTGAAGAAGGACTAAACCCAACCTAAATTCACGCGACCCGGCTCGACGACCTATGATTCGACTCGATTCCGACCCAAATTCGAGACCTTCTCTAATTCAAACTTGACCTGCATCCCCTTTCCTAGTTTGAGCCTTATTTCAATTATATATATTTATTTACTTATTTGATTTATTGTAAATGTAATTAAATAAAAAAAAGAAGAAAAATAAAAAGAAAGAAAGAAAAAGAAGAAAAGAAAAGAAAAAAAGGAAAAAAGAAAAAGGAAAAGAGTAAATTTATTTCACTTTATTTTTTATTTTATTAAAAATAGATAAAATATAATAAGTAATAAATAAATAAGATGATATAATATAAAACAAAATAAAACAAATAGGATAGGGAATAAAAATTATTTTTAACACTTAGAGAAATCAAAATTTCCAAAACAAATAAAAAATAATTGGATGTTCTTTTTCGAATTAGGGCATTTTAGAATTTTGTGAAATAAAAGTCCCAATTTAGGACCTTTTTTAAAAACTTTTCTTAAATAATCCAAATTGAATTAAAGATATAAATTCGGCGTATTTTCAAAATTAAAATCAATTCAATGCACTAAAGTTTTTGTAAAAAAGAACTATGTACGTCTGATTTCGAATAGCGGGTAGTAGGCACCTATAGGGTGATGGTAAGGATAAAAAAAAAAAAAAAAACTAATTTTCCTTTTTCCTAGATTACTTAAGTTGTCTAATTAGAGTAATTAAATTGAGTTTTGTCTTGGGAAATTAAAAGGTGATTCTTAAAGATTAAAGTAAAATTTAGAAAGTCAACGATACTTGTAAAGGTTTAAAATTCCTAACCCCTAGATCTATGATCTCCAGTTTCAAAAATCGTCTTACAAAATTGGTTTTAATCGTTAGACTAATGGTTAAGTTATAACCAATCTACGCAATTGGTTATAACTTGATTGTTTTTCCCTACTTTGGTCGGGTAGCGACTCTAATACCTTTTCAAATTAAAAAAAAAAAATGGTTTTCTTTAAATCCTAGTCAAAGATTAGTATTGAATGGGTAAGGGTTCAATGTTAATCAATTTAAAAGAAATCTAATTTATAAAAAATTAGAAGGGTGAAAATCCAAGCTCAATACCTACTTTTTTTTATACTTATACTATATTCCTTTTGTTCTTTGTCTTATTTACCCTTTTCGAGCATATTAGGAATCTTTATCTTGCATCATCTTTTCTGTAATTTTCCCTATTTGTATTGTTGCTCTAAAGGACTTACTATAAATAGTCCTTTTACTATTGTCGCATTGATTATTATGTCTTTTCTGATATTGAATATACTTTTCTTATGAGATCCCCTTGTCCAAGTACAGTTCATTTATAGTCTTATCTAATCTTACCGAGTCGCTTGAGATTAGTGGTGAGTGGACCTTAATATTAGCTTGTAAGTTATATCGGGCGAAGTATTAAACCGTATTGTATTCATTAGTATGTCGTATCCTCTAAGCAGCTTCACAAAAGCTAATGAGTTGACAACCTTTCCATTCCATCTTCTTCAATATCTTAAAGGACCCCTTTTGGTTACTACTCATTACGGGAAGCCTTATTGATTATTGAGCACTTTGGCACATCATAAATCCAGGTATTAGAGCTTGAGGTTACGACTAAAAGCTTAGTGTTGAAGTATTTTTTATTGCAATGTATGTGTTCTATTATACTCTGTTTCTTTAGTAGAAAAATAGAGCAAGTTCTTTAGTTACTGTGCATATCTTATTTGGAATGTTGCATGTAATCTTCTATTAAGTAGTGGACCTTTTAAAGTTTTACATTAATAAATATCAAATCTTAGTGTTTAAGGAGAGATTAATGATGCTAAGAGTGATGCTCATAGACGCGATCATGTTACCTAACAAACGTCGTGAACTACTAACAAGTGAATACAAGACCTTGTTGCTATTGTGGCTAATCTATCAATTTCTATACAGAGAGTAGTAGAGATTAGGGCACAAGAGAGAGTTATTGTTGAATAAGGTCAAGAAGTAAGGGATAAGTCGAGAAGAGAGGGATAGGCCCAGAAGACAGGTAGGTTAACATCGAGCACTCAAAGTTGTGAACGTAAACCTAGCTCTACCCTATCATGTTGAAAGGGTTGCGAGAAGGAGACTTAACTTGGATGAAGTTGAGGAGTATGAGGAGGAAGTGCAGTATAATGGGTTAAAAGAATGTGAGTTTCATGCTCTTAAAGGAGCTGAACATTTTAAAGTGCAAATTTTGAGCTTTAATAGGTCTAGTAGAGCTAATGACTAACTAGACTAAGAGGAGAAGATTGAAATAATATTCAAATTCTATGATTATGAGGACTTGGTGCATATTCAAGTAGTTGTGTTAGAATTTTCTAGGTATGTAGCAATGTGGTGGAAAAAATCGTAGAATGTACGTCAAAGAGCCCGACATGAAATTTGAACATGGAACGAGATGAGGAGAGTTTTGAGGAGTAGGTTTGTTCCAAAACACTATGAGTCAGATACTTTCCAATATCTCCAAGACTTGAGACAAGGTAATCAATCAGTGGATGGATACGTTTGAAAATTTTAATTGCTGATGATTCGATGCGAAGTTGATGAGTTTGAGGTGTAGCCTATGGATAGGTTCATTTGTGGACTAAGGATTGAGATTGGTAATGTAGTAGAGGTATAAAGGCTAGGGAGTTTAGATGAAGCAATTTGAGTAACCTAAATAGTAGAAAGTTGGAGGAGAAATTAGCTTAGCTTAATATTGAGTAGCCAATCGGGGCTTACTGAGTAAGACTAGTATGTTGAGTCAATTAGGATATGACTAAGCTCAATACAATTTTATGGTAGACCGTTGAGGTTAGATGTCGAGTAGACCTAATGATGGTTGAGGTAAGAGCAAGGTCGAGGTGATGTTAAGAAGGACCAAGGTTAGAGCTTAGGAGAGAAGATTTGAGAGAAAATTTTTCAAGTGCCTAGTTTTTGGACAAGTAGCTTGTCAGTGTTTAAATCAACGTATCATGACCATTAAGAGAGATAAGCCCTAGTTTAAGGTGGAGAGTGCTAGTGAAGGTGAAGATGAAGTAGGAGTTGATTAACTATTGGAAGAATTTTAAGAAGATTCTAATGTCGTGACTTGACCTAAAATGGGAGACTATTTTATGGTCATATGAAGATCTCTTAGTAGCTTTGTCTTTGATGAGAATGAGTAGAGGGAGAACCCTTTCCATACAAATTGTCGAGTGAATGGCTAACTGTGCACTTTGATCATTGATAGAGGGAGTTGTACCATTATAATAGCTTAAGGAGTGGCGAAAACTTTGAAATTATTGACCTACTTTCACCTTAAGCACTTACAAGATTCATTAGCTAAATGAAAGGAATGTCTACTTATTGTTGAACAAGTTAAAGCACCGATTATTGTTGGTGATAGATGTAAGGATGAGGTACAGTACGACATCCTACCTATGTGTGCTTTACACATATTACTTGGTTGACCTTAGCTATTTAATTTGAAGGTACTGCTTGATGGATATAGGAATGCTTACATGTTCGAAAAAGATGGAAAGAAGGTTATACAGATCCCAATGAGCCCTAAGGAGGTCTAAGAGTCATAAGAGAAGATTACTAGATCATTGTAGAGGAAGTTAAGGTGGAATAGTTTGTACTCTTATTAGTTAAGAGACTTCTAGAATTGAAAGAGATCGGAGCCTTACTTGCCGAGGTGCAGACATTACTTCAAGAGTATGCCGACCTATTTCTTGCCGAGTTATTGAGAGGATTAGCACCTATCAAAGGGATAGAGCATTGCATTGACCTTTAGCTTGGAGCTGCTCTGCCTAATTGACCTACCTATAAACTTAACCCTGAGTAGGTGGCCGAGTTGAAGAAACAAGTCGCTAAGTTAATAGAATGGGGCTATGCCTGGGAGAGCTTGAACCCTTGTGCTGTGTCGGCTGTCCTAGTATTGAAGAAGGATGGTTCATGGAGAATGTGCGTTGATGGTCAAGAAATCAACAAAATCACTGTTAAGTACTGATATTCGATCCCATGATTGGATAATATGCTTGATGAGTTGCATAGCGACAAATGGAAAACTACTTTCAAAACGAAGGACAATCTGTTTGAATGGGTAGTGATGCCATTTGGTTTGACAAACACACCGAGTACTTTTATGTGACTCATGAATCATGTTCTAAGAATTTGATTAGAAAATGTGTTATTGTTTGCTTTGATGTTATTCTAGTATATAGTACCAACCTTATTTCTCATGTCGCACACATGCGATATGTGTTTGATATCCTTATGCAAAGAAGTTATTCGGCAATTTAAAGAAGTGCATGATATGCCAAAGCAGGGTTGTATTTCTTAGTTATGTTGTATCTAAGGGAGGTACCGGAGTTGATGATGAGAAAGTTCGAGCTATTCACGAATGGTTGACGTTGATTAGTGCTATAGAAGTTAAGAGTTTCTATTGTTTAGCTTCATTTTATCGAAGACTCATTTAGAACTTTAGTTCCACAGCTGCCTTATTAACTGAGCTGACTAGGAAGAACTCTGAATTCAAATGGTTTGAGAAAGCTAAAAGGACTTTTGATGAGATAAAGTCCAAGTTGACTTTAACCCCAATAATTGTTCAACCTAACTTCCAGAAGATCTTTGAATTATGGTATGATGCATCTAGAGTAGGCATTGGAGCTATTCTTATGCAGGAGTGCCGCCCAGTTGCATATTTCAGTCAGAAGCTCAGAGGTGCCACACTGAATTACTTGGTGTATGATAAGGAATTTTATGCCCTCATTCAAGCTCTTAAAAACTGGCAATACTACCTACTTTTAAGAGAGTTCATCATCTACATAGACCATGAATCTCTCAAACATCTTAGAGGACAATAGAAATTTTCTTGATGTCATGCTAAATGTGTTAAGTTCTTGGAAGCTTTTTGCTATTTCATCAAGTAAAAAAAGGGAAGCGTTAACACTATGGCTGATGCCCTTTTTGTTAACATGTTCTTGTTAGAGGATTGTAAGCTAGGATACTTAGCATTGCCTAATTAGTATGAGCATGATCCGTATTTTGGACCTTTAGTGGCTAAATGCAACTTGTGAGGAGTAGTAGATGGGTTCTATTTAAGCCAAGGGTTTTTGATGAAGGGAAAGCAAATTTGTGTGCCGAATGCATCTGCCAAGGAATTACTTATCCTAGAAGCCCATGCTAGAGGCTTAGCTGCCACTTTAGTGAGAAGAGAACGACTGTGTTGCTGAAGGAACATTTCTATTGGCTTAGGATGATGAAGAATGTGCATAAAGTTCTTGAGTGTTGCAAGGTGTGCAAACAAGCTAAGGGAAGAAAGAAGCCATATGGAGTGTATATACCTTTGCCCATACTTGAACAGCCATGGATTTTTCTAAGTATGGATTTCATACTCGACTTGCCTAGAATACCGCAGAAACATGATTCTATCATGGTGGTGGTCGATCGATTCAGTGAAATGAGCCACTTTATCCCTCGCCACAAGACCAATGATGGCTTATTTATTGCTAACCTCATTTTGTAGGAGATTGTATGATTGCATGGAGTTTTAAGGAGTATTATATTTGATTGTGATTCGAAGTTCATGAGCTTCTTTTAGTGAACCATATGGAAGAAGCTTAGCACTAAGCTCATGTTCAATACTTCTTGCCATCTATAGATAGATGGCTTGATAGAAGTTGCGAATAGAACAGCAGACAATCTCCTTTGAGGTACTATTGGAAAGAATCTGTATGGTTGGGATTTATGCTTGCCCATTATCGAGTTTGCTTACAACCACTTCACTCATAGCTTAACAAGAAGATAATCTTTTGAGGTCGTTTATGGACTTAACCCGAACTTACCCTTGGATATGGTTATCAACTTGACCTCCTAAGGAGAAAGTCAATCAAGCCTATAATACGATGAGGAGTTTTAGAGACTGCATTAGAGGGTTATCGAATAGTTAGCCAAAACTATGGCTCGATAAAAAAGAACAAGGAAACCAAGGAAGGAGGTGAATCGTTTATACCCCAGGAGACCTTGTTTGGATCCATCTCAGCTAGGAGTGATTCCTAGGAAAAAGGATAAATAAGTTTTTACCCAAGTCGGATGGACCTTTTAAGATCCTTTGACGCATCAACAACAATGCTTATGAGTTAGAGTTTACTGAAGGCTTTGGAGTGTCTCTTGCTTTCAATGTTGCTGACTTGTCGCCTTATATGCCAAAAGATGGAGAGGAAGATCAAGATTTCAGAGCCAATCTTTAACAACCTTAAGGAACTAATGGATTGCTACCTTTTAAGCCCTTCACTCATAACCATCTCTAAGGCCTCTAATCTTTTACTAGGAGAATTCTTTCTTACTAACCTGCTGAAGACAAGCTCATGTATGCGGAAGAACTATAGGTGAACTCTCTTAAGTCCTAGCTTAGACATACTCTTTTTTGCTTAGACCCTTACTTAGTTACTGACTCACTAAATGCCGAGGCCTACCTAATGAATGCCAAGTTTAAGGCTAATACGTACTAAGCCCTTCTCTTCCAACATATAGAGTTGCCGAGTACTAAAGCTTACTTACTGAGTGCCACATCCCACCAACTGAGTGCCAAGGTTGAGATAATTGTATGTCGAACTCTATTCTTCTAACCTATTGAATTGCAACATCCTTCAGTTGCCCTAACAATACCCATTAACAGGCTGCCACCTGTCCTTGCTTTTTCAGACACTTTTATTATATTCCTTTTGTTCTCTATCTTATTTACCCTTTTTGAGCATACTAGGAATCTTTGTCTTGCATCGTTTTTTATGTAATTTTCCCATTTGTATTGTTTCCCCAAAGGACATACCATAAATAGTCCTTTTATTATCAAAGCATTGATTATTACATCTTTTTAGATATTGAATATACTTTTCTTGTTAGATACCCTTCTCTTAGTATAGTTCATTTATACTCATATAATCTTATTGAGTAGCTTAAGATTAGTGGTGAGTAGACCATAGCATTAGCTTGTAAGTCATACTGGAGGAAGTGTTAAGTCGTATTGTGTTCGTTGGTGCGTCATACCCTCCAAGCAGCTTTACAACCTTTCTATTCCATCTTCTTCAATATCTCAAAGGACCTACATGGTTACTACTCCCTACGGTAAGCTTTAGTGATTATTAAGCTCTTAGGTACATCATATGTTGTGTTACTAAATATTTGGATCACAGGTAGAGGCCCACAAGTTCAAGGCATTTAAGGTGGTTTTGACTAAGAGAAAATAGGTCATTATGAAAGTGTAACTATTTCATATGTCTATTTCTTTTTATTAAGATTTGTTTTACTAAGGCCATGGCATGTAGGAGCTGAAGGATAAACTGGATTGGTATAAGAGCAAGGCAAAGGTTGTACAGGTGAAGATGAAAAGGATCCATGGAGAGCTTGAGGTGGCAACAAAGGCACTAAAATGGAAAGAATTCACCATCAAGGAACTCAAGTTCAAAGTGGTGATGAAGTACGGTGAGCTTGAAGTTGAACAAAAGAGGTCTATCAAGTTATGCTTGTAGGTGTTAGAGTTACAAGGGAGGATGAATGATACTCACAAGGAGCAAGAGAGGTGAAAAGGGAGAGTTGTCACACTTGAGGAGTAGGAGGTTGGCTTACGGGGTAAAGTCATTGCCCCTAAGGGGGAGGTTGAAGAGAAGAAAAAGAAGATCAAAGAGCAGGATGGTGAGGATCGTCAATAGGCCATCATCTTGGAGGTTGCTAAATACCTCAGGGGGCAAGTTTAAGAAAAGAACCCGAGGGTGGATTTGAGTTATTTAGACTTTCTAGATCCTATAGAGTCTGGTACACTATATGTTGAGACCTGTTCTCCAATTGTTGAAGATGGGCTAGATAAGGAGGGTAATGCTTTTACGAGTGGGTTAGAGGATTGGGGTGAGACTAGGGATCAAGGAAGAAACCTTACTAAGGTTAAAGCTTTTGGTTGTTGGCTTTTATGTAGTTGCTATTCTTGTTTTCTTATTGTCATGTATTGAGGTTTGTATGTAGACTTACGTATGGGTACTTTGAGTGGATAGGATGTTTGCCTAGTGATGAAACGTTCGTTCTCTTAGTGTATTTTGTGAATGAATATAAATGAGTGAGAATTCCCACTTGTTCTTTTCTTTTCTATTTTTTTAGGCTAACGAAATTATATTGTCTTAGTGCTATTTAAGTGTCGTTTTGTAAAACTACTTAGTGTTGGTAGGTGGCACTTTAATGCATCGTTTTGTTTTCTTGTTGTGTGTTTCAAGAAATGTCACTTCTCTTGTAATACTATTAGGTACTTATTGCCAGTAGCAAGAATCGAGGCAAATTTATCGTGGAAATCTAAACTTCCTTATATAATACACTTCCTTTTCCTATAAATTGGTGGTGGAACACTTTATTTGCATAATATTTCTTAGAACTTCCTCAATCTTCATACTTGCATTAATCTCTAGAGGGATTTCGTCATAGGGTCGTGTGTAACACTAAGTACTGGTGATTAGCCTTTCGGTGGCATTTGAAGATTCTCTCCTTATGGTAGGGCTAGCGTTCTAATCACAGGTTAGCATGGTAGCTAACTTTGTTGCACTTGGATGATAAGGTATAAGGTCTTAGTATCTCATTTTACATCCACTAATACAATGATGATTGTACAAGCTCGTTATTGGGCATGTTTAGAGGGTAATAAGGTTCACTGTAACTTATAGGATCGACCTGAGTTTCTATGTACGGTGACTTGTTAGTTGAGGAGGGTGAGTCTGGCACCTAAAGGGCTTAGAAGGGTGTGGTGTGATACCCCTCTTGGGTTATTTAATTGCTCCTTCTCGTTGGCGTTGTCTCCTGTCATCTAAGTAGTTTTAGTGTTAGAGGTTAAATCCCTGCAATAGGTGGCATCTCTTTGTTGGTAGACTTGCATGGTCACATGGTAGTATGTCGGCTTCAAAGTTTGGTGCCATCTTCTAATAGTAGGTGACCAAAATAGTTGGATTACCACTTATGTGATCTAAAGTGATGTGTACTCCCAGGGGCATCTTTAGGTCATCACCTTCAATGTAGTACTTAGTGCAGAAGTTTACATTTGTAGATGGGTATTGCATTGATGGTGATAGAATTGATTATGCTCGTACCTTTGGTGTGATCAACTAAGGCAAGCACCTTACGAGGTAGAGCTACTGTTTCAAGATGCTTAAGGCTTTGTTCTTTTCTATTGTTGTCTCTCTCTCCCTCCCCCATTTTTTTTTTTTTGTTTTTAACCATTATCTATTATATGTGCCAATTGGCTGTTATGAAAGGAAGTTATATTTCGTGCTTCTTTCGGCTCTGTTCTTCACTTAACATCATCATGATTTGTTGATGTATGTTGCACCATGGTTTACTATTATTTTTTTTTTTTTGGAGTTGTGTGGGCTTTATCCTTAAAGCTGATCCCATTGATGCATCTTATGAGTGACTAAGGTAAGTACATTGGAGTAGTCGTCTACCATTCACTTAGACCATGCCTAAGTGTGGACTAAATCTACTTAAGTATTATCATGACATTTTGTTCAAAAGACATTTCATTATGGTGGAATGATGGTTAGTCATGAGTGCATTGGATCGATTATTAAAGAGATTTTATGGGCCCATGTCTAAGGTGGTGGAGATGGCCTTAGTTGAGGTATATGACATTACCTTGTGGGCTCGGATGCTACCCATTACGGGAGCTACCTTGTGAGTTTGAGGATGCTTGAGGTGAGATAGTGAGAACCATGTTGTCTCTGGTATTTGAGCTTACCTTGACGACTGGAATGTTGCCCTCAACAAGAGTTGTCTTATTAATGTGAGAAAACATGTAGGCGAGTTAGTGAAGACCACTTCGTTTGAGGTGTTTGATTTGACGCTTGAGGCAAGATGTTGCCCTAAATTGCTAAATCATGCACATTTGGCCAGTATATAATTAGACTAAAATGGAAGAAATATGACCGTAGTCGATATAAAGATTAAACCATAGAGGTATTACTTTTAAAAAGAGTGAATGAGACTAATTGTAGTATGCTTACCGAGAAAACAAAAATAGAGAGGAGACCTTATTGACTATCGACTTGACATGAAACTATGACAAAATTACTCAAAAGAACTTTGTAAGTTTCCTAACAAAAAGTATGGCCTCTTTGTTGGCATCCATTTTCCTAATATTGTCTCCCTACTCAAAGTTTCTAATCTACAAGCTCCATTTTTGAGGTCTTCCCTTATTCTAATTGGACCTTCCCAGTTAAGGGCTAACTTTTCCAGTAAAATATCCCATAAAATATACTATAGAAAGTTTTTTGAAAATATTTTGAACTAAAGTGAATAATCTCTACAATGAAACAAAATTTTTCTAAATTGACTTTTGTATATATAGGATTTATTCTAGCTAATTATTATTTCACCTAAAGAGTTTTTACTTATGGGCTAAATTAATTAAATCCTAATAGTGAAAAGCCCTTAGTCTTTAACATATGCATTAATAAAGATCAATTTTACTTGGTTTCCCATATTATGTTAAGTGGGTAAAGGGTAAAATTAAGGGTACTTAAGTAATTAAGAGACCTAAGGTATTTTAGCTTCTAGTATAAATAGGTGGATTTTGATAAAGAGAGAATTAATGCCATTTTAATCAAGAGGACGTAAACAAGGCATAAGCTCTCTCTCCCTTAGTATGCCATGACTATGTAGTACAAGGATTGAAGTGAGGGTTTGCCCTCGGGAAGGATTTAGCTTAGAGCCCCAACTTCAGCTGGTAAGCAAATATTATGAACTTGGAGATTTTATATTACACTAGTTACTTGATATATTACTAATGAAATCTCATGTAATTGATGGATTTAAGGTGTTGAAAAATTAAGGCCACTATTGAAGATTAGGAGTTGTGGCTTACGTGTGGATTATAGAGGATAAGTTGGTGTAACATTGATATTTTAATTTGAAATTCAAGTATGTTGTAAATCTTGAGTTGATCTACAAGTTTTATGAAGATGACATATGTTAATTGAGATGTTTTATGGGTCAATGAGGAGTTTGAAGTTGGGAGTGGGTATTTATAAGCTTTAATTGAAGATTTTGGTGATTGGAGAGATTCTAAGAAGAAATCAAGGTTAAGGTAAGTGGAATTTAGTTGTTTAATTAATGTATTTCGAAGAAATTTGACGGATATGTATATGAGTGTGTATGTGTATGTGTGTGCTGTAAGGCATAGTGTGGGTTTTGATGAGGATTTGTTGATTCAATCATAAATGGGTGTTTTTTAATTGAATATAAGGTTTGTGATGTAATGAATATGAATTTGATGAAAATGAGAAGTGGGTTTGATTCAATAATAGGATTTATGACAATTTGATGTTAATTTTTTGTTTGTATTTGAATGATGAAAGATTTGATAGAAATCCATTAGGAGTTGAAATGGAATCGATACATTTTGTTTTAAGCAAATTTGGCACTGTTTTAATTGATCAGATGTAAACCTAATATTTTTCTTGAAAAATCTAGAGTTTATGAGTTTAAAATGAAGTTAATTGAATAAGTTAAGTATAGCAATAAGTTTGGATGAATTTGGAGTTAAAATGAGTAAGATATGATTAAATGAAGTAAACAAGTATTGATTGAAGTTATGGAGCAAAAATGGATAGCTTGTTTAATCTAATATAATGATGTACTAAACTTGGTTTTTTCTTGGAGACTTCAAGTTCATATTGAATTTAATTGAATAAGCTAAAAGTAGAATTAAGTTTGGATCAATTTAGGGTTGTATTGATGAAGTTATGAGCATTTGAATCTAAGTAGTGTAGAAATGTAAAGGGTTAAAACTTTCTATAATTTACTGCACTTTATGCCATTAAATTGATGATTAATTGATGTGTTAATTCATTTTTTTGTTGAAAATTTCCTTGTTGGAACATGCTTAAAGATGTATGATTGATTTTTTGTTCATTACAAAAGTAATATGCTTGATTAGTACCATATATCGCTATAGTTGATTGAATTGATGTTGTTCATCGAATATTCAAGTTGTTCGTCACTGTATTCAAATATTCATCATGAAATTCAAAGTGTTCTTCCCATATTCAAGTATTTGATTCATTTTAGCTTAAGAAATTCATTGAAAGTGAGTTTTTTTGGATGATTTAAGCTAAGAAGTGAATCAAATAAATTTAGATCAAATGAATTAAAATATTCAATCCAATTAGCAAAATCAAAACACATTTTTCCCAACTTGATCTTGAGGATTTGAATCAAACTTCATTCAAGAATGGCTTTGATCTTCATGGTCATGTGTTAGTGTATTCAATGGTGTTATCGTAAATATCAGCAAGTTTATATGTAAGCATGTGATTAATGATGTCATAATAGTATCTAATATTATAATTAGTATAACTAAATAATAAATGGACACATTCATTTATTAATCATAAAATAAGGCTTAAGAGGCATTGAATTGGTCTAAACTCATTTCATTATGAATCGAATTGGTTCAAGCTCTAATTAGTTTAATTGAATTGACTTTCAACGTAGTTTGACCCAGTAATAAATAAATTGATTTTAATTGAGCAGTGTTAGGTCCGTACCCTTATGATTGAATTGAATTCTAAATCATCCCTAAACCAGTTTGATTAAACCTTTAATCAGTTCATCACCTTATGAACCGATTCAATTAATAAGCTGGAACTAGTATTAATTACTGGGCGAGAGAATTATACTGGAAGAGAACAACGTTTAGAGATAAGTTTAATAAGGTGGTCAATGTTTCAAAAAGTTTAAGTAGGAGATCAACATTTTGAAAAATTTAAATAAGGGAGGTCCCTCTTATATAGGGTTCCTTAATTTAAATAAGGAATTATAATAGTCAATCTATAAAATTATATGAACCACTTTATGAAACGTTGATCCTTTATTTGAACCAGTTTGTAATTTGTCAATATTGTTAAGTTCTCTTCATAAGTTTTGATGATAATAAAAAGGGAACATGTATGTATGTGAATGTTTGTATATGTATGATCATATATATTTGTATGTTTTAGAAATAAGATAAGCCAACACTATTTTTAAACTTTTATATCTAAAATGTAAAAATGAGGAGGATAATTTTTATTAACCTTCCATACTTCAAGTTTCTAGCCATTGTAAGCACCAGTATATAAAGCCTCGTTGGTTTGAAAAAGAAAGAGACTAAAAAAGAACAATCATAAGTGTTATGATGAATTTTTCGAAATACCCTCCCATATAGCAAGAACAAAAGATCGATTAGAAGCTCATCTATATATCTTTGCTTTAGTTCTTATTTATTGAAGATTCATTGCATTATTTCCTCAATATTACATCGTAGTTAATTATGAATTTGTTGTGTATATTTATGAGAAACTTGTATAAACTCTATAGATTTGAGTATTAGCCTAGGGTGAGGCTAAGTGAGTTATAGCAGAGGACTTTGTTGTTATACATCTCTCACAATTGTGTTTTGTGAAAAGGTGGATGGTGGAATGACTCCAATGAGGTGAACTGAGCTCTCGGTAGTGGATTTGGAAGAGTGTTGTAAGTACAAAGCCAAAGCACAATAATTTGTTTGCCTGATCTTCTATCCCTACTCTTTTACTTTTGTGCATTTTATTTCGTTTTGATTCCACTTACTCTTAAGCCACTTCTTTAAGTAATTAAGGGTTTTATTTTATTAGAAAAATCTTCTTAACATAAAAGTTTAAATAGTAACTAATTTATACCTACTCGACGACTTCCACCCCCCCCCTGTTGGTTACTTAAATGGGACATATATTTGTTATTAGAGCTTAGTTATAATATCATTAGAGTTCAAAGATCATGGCTAAAAGCAGTGGAAATGGTAGTTCTACCATACAACTTAGAAAAGCACCCTTCTTTTATGGTACTAATTTCTCTTATTGGAAACTCAAGATAGAAACATACATTAAGGCATTTGATTATGAAGCTTACCGAGTCACTAAAAAAAGAGATGCAAAAGTTCTTGAAGCTATCACATCCGATAGTGACATCACAAAATTAGAATTGAATTATAAGGCTAAGAACCTTCTTCTTTCAACTATTACTCAATCTGAATTTTATTTAATTTCATCTTGCAGCTTAGCTAAAGAAATATGGGATACATTAGCATAAACATATGAAGGTATTGACAATATAAAAGAAACTAGGATTAACTCGCTCATACAACAATATGAAACATTTCATATTTTTCCTAGATAAGAAATCAGAGAATCATTTAGTAGATTTATTGCTATTACTAATGAACTCTTGTCTTGTGATAAGAAGATAGATGATGTGGACTTGGTATAGAAGATGTTAAGAGTACTTCCAAAAGCTTGGAATGCAAAGAAAACAATAATAGAGGAGGCTTGTGATATGAAGAAATTGATGCTTAGTCAACTAAGAAGTAAACTAATGGCTTACAAAGTTGATTTTCTTAAAATAGAAGTTGTATTAGAAGATATGAAGAAAAAGGGGATAACTTTTAAGGCTCAGAAACTTGACATTGCTTTAGAGTCAAAAAGTGAAAGTAATGATGTAAGACTTATTGCAAGAAAATTAAACAAGATGATCAAGAGACAAGGTAAGAAAAGATTTTCTAAGCATACGTTCTCTAACAAGAATAATGTAGGTAAAATTTACAAAGAAAAGGACATCAAGAAGGATAAAAGAGAAAAGAAAGAAGTTATATGTTACAAGTGTAGAAAGCCTAAATATATCAAATACGAATGCTATGTTCTAATAGAAAAATTAGAGAAATATAAGAAGAAGTAGAAGTTACTGTTAGCCACTTAGAGTGATAGGAATCAACTCCTCGAGCCAGTTACATGTAGTTGAGCTAGAGGACAACAGGGGCTCGTATGAAGAATATTAGCTTGAAACCCCATTTAGGACGAGGATTACTATCCTGACCTCAATCTTTCACACTTCTACTGACTTGAATACTGAACTCTAATAATGACCGACACAACTTTTGAGCTCTCGAGTAGAAGTACTGACCTTCTGAGCAACCATACACATTATTGAGCTCATGCCATACTCCAGGTAGCTCCCAAGCTCATTAGTATTAGACCCCTATCTAAGTTGAGCTGCTGAGATACTTAACCTAAAGAGGATCAGACCAAGTTAGCTTTGATTGATGACTTCCTTCTAACATCCCCTGAATTGAATTCCACTAATGTTGAGCCACCTTAAGGTGCACTTCAATAAGACCAATTGCATTCTAGACTATGACTTGCTATTTGACACGTAGCTTCTGGCACATTATTCTAAAACGATTCCTTACTTTTTGTATAGAATATTTTTTGTTCTTTTTACCCCTTTTAGCATGCCTTATATATCCCATTTGTAAATTACCCATTTTGTCTTTTCATGTATGTATTGTAACCCAAGTGGGGCCAGTATATAACCCGAATTGCTTGAATGCAACAATCATACTTCATTATTGAATATTATAAGTTTCTTTCCTGAGTAACCTTAGTATTCTTACTTACCCTTAATTCTTATCTATTCCCTTAGTAAGAAGTAGTGGTGAGTGACCTTATAGTTTAGACTAGTAAGTTACATTTGGCGAATTGCAGGCCGAGTAAGATCCATTTGGTATGTCATATCTAACTAGGTAGCTACCTATATTTGCTAACCCTTTTGTTTTCCTTTGTTTGTTCAAGTTTGTTGTGGTGTAGCCTCCATGTATACGATCCCAAGAATGCATCAACTTTGCTAGTATTAGAGCATGGTTTTGAGAGGGATTGTGCAAAGTGTAGTAGAGTTTTGTTCATGTTTAGTGTTAGAAGTTGCTGTGAAGTGGTAGTTTGTGGAGTGGTAATTGTAGTTCATGTTGTTACTCCATTTTACTCTATTTTCACTACAAAAATAGAGCAAGTTCATTTGTGTGGTATTTGTATGTGTAAGTTAGGAGTTGAAGTTGTCAAAGTGTATTAGTAAGATTTTGGGAAGTGATTAGAAGTGTTTATTGTGTATTATGTTGTCAACTTGTTAGGAAAGTATTATACTATGTCAGATTCAAGTGTTTATAACGTTATTAGTGACAAGACTAGTAGTGCTCATGCTAACTGAGGTGAAAGTGATAGCAATACTACTAGGTCAGTTGATGATAAGCTTGATAGACTTATCAATCTTGTTAAGAGTCTAGTTACTGCAATGCAAGCCAATAGGCAATAACCATAGGGTGTACCTCACCATAGCCCAATTAAGAATGTCCTTGAGAGACTATATGGCTAAGTTAGTTGAGCTAATCACCCGATTTGACCCCATTGAGCTGGAGGAGTTGTAGACTGAGTTGTTAGACGAAGGTTAGAGTTGGAGAAGATAGAGGAAGATGTTGATGAGGAAGGTGTAGAGGTTGATGGAGAGGAAGAAGAAGAGGTTGAAAATTACTAACCACTAAAATGAGGACATCGAGCTCCTCAAGGACTTAACAATGTCAAAGTCCAGATCCCCACCTTCAGTGGAAGTGGAGATTTGGATGAGTATTTAGAGTGGGAAAAGAAAGTAAAGAAGATGTTTGACTGTTATGGGTATATAGATGTAGTTAAGGTTCGACTTGCTACACTTGAATTTTTTGGATATGCTACTATATGGTGGATGAATCTTAATGCAGCCAGAGTAAGAGATGGAAGACGAAGTGTAAGGATTAGGAAGACATGAAGAGATTGTTGAGGGGAAGATTTGTAACTGAGACTTGCTTATAGGATGCATTTGCTAAGTTGAAAGAGCTTCGCCAAAGAAGTTGATTTGTTGACAACTATGTGAAAGAATTCCAAATGTTAATGATTTGAGTAGATGTAAAAGAGCTCGAAGCCCATACTGTGTCTCAGTTCATTTATGGAATTAAATATGAGATCCACAACATTGTTGAGGTACAAAGATTCTATACACTAGAGGAGGTTCTTAAGGTAGCGCATAAGGTAGAAAAGTAGAGGAGAAATGCCCTGAATAGACCTAGGCTGAGTTTTTCTCATGCTCCTACTTTGTGTCAACCTGCTTATGCCAGGACAGGAGAGCCTCTCAAGCTAAGGAAAAACATGACCAACTTGATCATAGTTGAGTAGGCTTGAAAAGTCAAGTTGATGATAGGCCGACCCTAAGGACATATGAGAAAGGATAGACCTTTGGATAGAAGACAAGTAAGGTGAAATGCTTCAAATACTTGGGTTTTGGACACATGGTTGTTGAATGTCTAAATTGACATGCCATGGTACTCCAAGGAGATGTAGTAGATAGCATTGATGAGAGCGAGCTAGAGGAGGAGAAGAACATTGGAAGGGTTAAAGCTGAGGAGAAGAGGAGACTTGTGTCTATGTTAGCCAAGGAAAGGTGATGACGTTAGTACTAAGATAAGTGCTGAGCTCCTCGTTAAGCTCTAAAGATGACTAAAGGGAAAATTTGTTTCACACTATGTGTACCATTAAGTGATAGTTGTGCATCACCATTGTGGATGGAGGGAGTTATAAGTGTACCATTTAGAGTTTGGGATTGTCGACCTCTAAGTATCCCTGACTTTATAAGTTACATTGGCTACATGATAAGAGTGTTTTACATGTCACTAAACAAGCATTTGTGCCTTTTAGTGTTGGGAATGCGTATAAGGACGAAGTGGTATGTGATGTCATCCCATAAGGAGCTTGAGATCTGTTACTTGGATGACCTTCGTTGTTTGATCAACTTGTCACTCATGACAAATATAAGAATATTATGCCTTTGTTAAGGATGAAAAGAAGATCGTGTTGCAACCTATGACACCAACCTAACTAGATGAGACCCATAACTAGCTCACCCAAGCTAGCAAGAAGAAGGCCTTAGTAATGAGCTATTAGGAGCTCTGAGCTATTAACGAGGTCAATGAGCTTATGTTTTTATTGATAAAGAGATTGTTGGAGCAGAGGGATTTGGAAGAAATGACTAATGAGATCTAAAGATTGATTGATGAACTTCTCGACCTATTCCTCGAAAGTTACCTAGAGGACTTATAACGACCTTGGGGGGGGGATAGTAGTATTGCCTAGAATTTCCATATCACGCATGTACCCATGATAAGAAAATTGCCTTGTAAGTCAGAGATTGCAAGACTCTAAATAGTTAATCGTTAGGGTCTTCAATCTTAGTTCATTGACTCATTATATAATATAAATAATTATGGATATCCATTTTCCACAGTTCCTCAAAACCGCAGAGAATCGGTATTCCTTACCAAAATAATGAAAAAAGATAGACAATTCCAGAAAATTCTAAACTTAATTGAGATATTAGTTGTTTTTTGAAGCATTGTGAATTAACTACACAAGCTTTTCATCATACCTATTCAATGATAGCACTTTGCACTCGGTTCCTATCCTTATCCTAACTATCGATCAACCTGCAAAGAAAAGAACTATTGGAGTGTAAGCTTACGTTTAGTGAGATAAATCCCTTCGTCAATACTGGACGGTAAAAGTTTATTTAATGCATAAACATATGAATGCATGATCAATTAGTATGCCGAACAATACATGCAGTGGCCTAGGAACTACGTACAACTCAGAATTATACTCCCTGTAGTTGGGGTTTGGAGATAATTAACCGATCCAAACCAAAATCCGGGTTCTAGACCTTGAGTTTTATTTCATTTGTACTATTTTGCTTAAGTCAAAACAAAACCATATATATATACACTTTCTTTCTTGAACAACAAATCATATTTTCAAAATCTCAAGTCTAGCGGTATGGCGGGTTTCGCAATCCACAAACATATGCTTTAAGTAGAAGCTACAAGACACGGCACCTCGTCGACGGTTGGCGTCTCCCGGCTCTTAGTAAGCCCATCAGCTTAGGACAGAGACTCAATAAAAATAATAACATAGCTAGTGCCTAATCCTATATGAGGCCCTCCTCCTGTGAGTCCGTTCCCATCTTCTGTATGAAGCAGCAATCAGTGTTATCCGAATGCAATTATAGGGAATGCACAATCCATTTAATTTTTTAATCGTATAGGTGGTTAACCCGATTTTCAAAGTGATAAGACAATTTCATTCTACAAAATTGCACATATAAATTATCGCAACAATTCCCATTATTATATAATTAACAAGCTGTAGCATTCAGTTCACAAATTCATACACATGTATTTCCTATATCCCACAAGCATCCAAATTTATATATATAAGTGTAGACACATAATTTTTCCCTCTCCTTTTATTTTATTTTATTTAAAATAAGGTTATAGGGTCTTAAATTAAGAAAAGTTCAAAAAATAGAAAATTAAAGAAAGCCCCAAAAAAATGAAGAAATTTAGAAAAAATAGGAATTCTAGAAAAATATAAGAAAATAGGAAAATAGGAAAAAACACAAATAAAAAATAAGAAATTCAGACAATACGAAAAAATAAGAAATTTTGAAACTGAAAAAATAAAAAAATTTTTAGAAAATAAGAATTTTTTAGAGTGGATTTTTAATTTTAATCTAAGTTTAGGAGTTAGGCTTTTGAACCTAGGTTTAGATTTAAATTTAGCCTAGGTCGACCGAGTCCATATGTATAATTTAATTATATATATGGACAAGATACAGGCCAATAGCCCAATGGTTAAGCATATGGGTATAGTACTAATATTGAGCATGAGATTTTAGGTTTGAAACTTAGCAAAGGTAAGGAGGCCTTTTTCTTACTTTTTGTTTTTAATCACATTAGAGATTGTCATGTGTCAAGATCTAATTGCGCCACGTATCCTGACACATGGCATCATCAGATTGGACGGCCTTGCTAATGTGGTGCCATGTGGCATGCCATGTCAGCGGCCATATGTCAAGTGTTGGCATGTCGTAGGTCGGGGTTTGTCGAGTTGGCTGACGTGGCGCCACGTTAGCACTTTCCCTTTCTTTCCCTCAGTTTTTCCTCATTTTCTTTTGATTTTCCTCTTCTTTCCTTCTCAAGAACAGCCCACTCCCTCTACTTTAGCTTCAATTTTTGCACAAATTCCATATATAAGCACATAGTTTCTTGCATCAATCTCGTACTAGACATAGCATGCTTCGAATTGGTATTAAGAACAAGTCCAGATTCAGCTAAAAGCACATTCAAATCAGCGTTCAAAAATCAGAAAAAAGCTAAGTTTTCAAGCATTTCTCATTAAGTTCGATTCCAACTTTTCTTTGTTTCTGGGTTGAATTTATGTATAAATTGGTGATCATAGGACATAGACAGATATACACAACAAACAGAATCAATTCCCACACTCTCTCTATCTATTCTCGATCACTTTCTCTCTCTAACCCACTATCTCTCTCTTTGATTCTCTCTCTTCACTCTAACTTGAGTTGAGCCACCACTTTAGGAAGATTACCTGCGGCTCAGGCTCCCTAACCTAGCTGCTTTCGACCTCCATCATGACCTTTAGCAACTCTATTAAGGTAGCTACCACCAAACCCTGACCGTCGCCCCTTTCTTTCTCCTCGAACCACTACCTTCAGCGTCGTTTGACCCAAACTAACATCACGGCCACTCTCTCCGTACCCTTAAATCCCCAAGCCAACACTCCATTCGTACCCAGCTACCACTACATTGGAGTAGCGAATGCCATCGCCGACCACCACTTCCAAAACCACCCAAAACGAGCTCCATTAACTACGGCATTTCCTTTACCCCTCCTAATCCCAATTAGAAACACACAAAAACCCCTTTTCCCCTTCGATTTAGAGGCTAGATTAAGTTGAATCGTGCCTTATTAGTGTTGTTGAAGAGGAAGCCAAGATCTGGCTCGACTTGACCTAGAAGATTGACTTGCGACCCGGTCCAGCAGTCCGACCCGACCTAACCCGACTGACCCAAGTTCGACCTGCACATCCTACTACCTTCATCCGATTTCCTTTTATTTATTTATTTATTCCTTGTTTTGTTTATTTATTTAATTATTTGTTTCATCTAAGTAAATGTAATAAAAAAATTAAAAAAAAAGAGAGAAAGGAAAAAAAAAAAAAGAAAAACAGAAAGAGAAGAAAAAGAAAAAAAAAAAGAATAGGAAGTATTTTATTTTTTTTTATTTTCACATTTAAAAAAAAGAAAAACCATGAAAAAAAAACTAACTAATAATAAAAAGAAAATAAATAAATAATAAAAATAATAAAATGGAATAAAAATAGAAAAGTTACTTTTGACACTTAGAAAATCAATTTTTTTTAATAAAAATAAAATAGATCCTTTCCAAATTAGGGCATTTTAGGTTTTTCAAAAATAAAATCAAACTTAAGACCCTTTATAATCTTTTCTCAAATTAACTCAAAATGGGTAAAAATGTAAACTCAAATTTTTTTTCCAAAGTTAAAATCAATCAACCCTCTATATTTTCATTAAAAGAACTATGTGCATCTGATCCTGAATAGCGGGTACGTAGGCATCTGTATGCAAGTATGTGACGACTTAAAATATGGAAATTTTATTTTTTCTATTTTTAGATATTTATGTAAGTTGATCAATTTAGTTACATGTATTATAATTAAAAAGGGTAAATTTGAAAAGTGAACTTAAATTTAGAAAGTTAAAAAATGGTACCCATTTAGGGTTTAATAAATTAGCCCTCGGACCGAAATTTCTGGTTTTCAAAAAAGCCATTTTATAAATTGTTTTTTTTTCTTTTTTAATCCATAAACTGGTAGCTAAGTTATAGCTAATCCAACCAAATGGTTATAACTTAACCCTTTTTTCTGACTCTGGTCTAGTGGCGACACCAAACCCTTTTTAAATTGAAAAAATGGTTTTTTTTTTTTAAACCTTAATTGAGGATCAGTATTAAACGGGTAGGGTTTAGTACTGATTGGCTTAACCTAATATTATAAAAGAACTGGGAGGGTAAAAAACCATGCTCAACAATAAGTTTAGGTATATCTATTTTACAAGCAAAATCAAGTAAAGAGTCATCGGGAATTTACTCACTATGCTATGCGGATCAATCAAAATAATCTACGATAGGTCGTCTTCCAAAAGTCCGGTCCCTTGGACATTGCAAAAATGATACTATAAGGATTTGAAATCAGATTTGGAAAATTAAACTAAAACCCTTTTAGTTATACTTTTAACTTGGTTTCAAATTTTTTCGGTTTTTACTTAAAGTTTAATTGTGTATAACTTTCTCGTTTTAAATCCAATTTTTATAATCTTATAGTCAATCTTCATCGTTTTCAAGTGTACTTTAACATGGTGAAGTCATATTTTCATGATGAGGCATGAAAAACTGCCCATAGGTTAGAATAGTAGTGATCCTCATGATTTGGAGTGCTTTTGGGCTTTGTTTGGTTAACGGGCTTTTTGGTAACTTGGGAATTTCTTTAGGCTTGGGCTTAGGACTCTATTCTAAACTTAAAATACTCCTTATGGTCAGATTTCCAACTTTGGTTTACACTCTTAGTGCTAACAACTCCTTGGGCTTTTATGCGGGCTTAAGTTGTCAAATAGGCTTGTTTTTTGTTCAAACTAAAGTTAGTGATTTTTTTTGGCTTATGGAGTCTTAGGTGGACTTCTTGTAGGCTTCAAAACAACCTTTCTTAATATTTTAAAGTGCTGGTCAGAATTTTAATGAAGGCTTAACTTAGAATTCTAGGCTCGTTTTAAGAGTTTTAGGCTCGGTTTTGAGTTTTAGGATTTATATACTTATTGTACTTGCTTTGGTTAGTCTTTTCACTTTGCTTACTTAGTTTTATCATATTTTTAAGTGACTTTTATTGTAGTTCTATATCTGGCTGTGAAGAATCTAAGGTGCACTCGCTTGATTTCTCGACTTGTTTTATTATTTCCTTAAGTTTAGGTGTTAGATCATAAACCTAAGCTACTTATATTCAAATCTTAACTTAACTTCTCTTCCATGAGATGATTACTTAGCCTACACTTTACATGAAAATAGTAGATCTCATACTTAACACAACTTCCATATTATTGTTCACATCTTACAAAGTTAGTTTCTTCATAAAAGCTTCATGTAATAGATTTTCTTTTACCTAAGGCTAAGTTTAAGCATCTTTAATTTAATAGAAATGGAAATAACATCTAAATGACTCACATACACTCTACGTCAAGCATGATGTCTTCTCGTTCATGTACATATTTCATGATTTTCTCAACTTAAAATCTTCCATTCTAAGTGTTAAACGTATATCATTACATAACACCAACTTAACATGCTCATATTTTAACTTTCATGTAAAGGGGTTCACAAGCTTACTTCTTAAGGTGGTCTAGCTACTTTATCATCTTATGATCATGCTAATATTTTCATGAAAACATGGTCTTTTAACATGGCATATTAGGTCACTTTAACAAGAAAACAACTTACTCGTCCTAAAAGCGTAGAAATGGTGGTTGTGCAATCTAAGTATCCTCTTATGTTCCTTCTTTTTCATCCTTCTTCTTGCAAGCTCTTTTGGAAACTAGAGTCTTGATCTTTGAAGTGGGGATTTGAGGATATTTTAAAGTTACTAAAAGTGGTTTTTGAAGTTGACAAATAGAGGGCACAAAATAAAGCTTGGTACCGTGAGTATGGAAGCAAAATAGTGGCGGCAATGTTGGGATTTTGTGGGGTTAGATTTCTTCTTTTGGTTTGTGTTTAAAGTGAGAGAAAAGGAAGTAAAAATGAGAGTAAACGAGAGAGAGTGTTAGATTTTTGGATGAGAGTAGAAGTGTGTTCAAGAAGCTTTAATTGGTTGTCTTTCAGTATGTACAAATGCCAACTTTTGACAAGACCAGATGACGTAAGCATTAAGGGATGAATAGTAGATGTGTAAGACATTTGAGTGATGGACAAATGACAAGGAATGGCCTCTCTTTTCCATCTTTCCAACTGGCCAAGTAGGGAGCAAATAGGGTATGGTGTTGTCTTGTCACTTAATTAAAAATTGAACACATAAAATAATGTGATAACTTGTCCATATGTAGTATAAGTTGTGATGTGATAAGGGAAATGTCTTATCACTAGTTTTTGATAAATTATCAATTGATAAATGATTCCAACTCTCAATTGATATCGATTGATAAGTTATTTAGGATGATTGGTTGGTTTACTTATTCATGTGCACAAGTCTTATGCATGAAGATAAGGAGATTATTTTATATGAAATTCTTTTAGAGTTTGTTTCTTAAATTAATTTGTAAGTTATGATTTAATTCTTATAAAATTATGAAAATTTCTAGAGTCGAATAAAATTATTTAAATTAAATTCTTAATTAGCCACTTAGGGTTACAAGTCCTTAATTGTTTGAGGGTTTTGGGTTTTGGATGACTTAGAGTTTGCTGTTCTCGTATTCGAGTTTTATCGATAATAGACTTCTGAATTGGAAAATTAAATTCATTTTTAAATGCAAATGTGAATTCTTAGCGTAATTTATCTTTGGGAACGTTCGGGAAATACTCTCAGTTGAATCATAAGTCTGCTAAAAAGTAGGGTTTACAACTTATCCATGTGTAACAAGGCTTATAAGTGAAAATAAGAGAATTGTCTTATATGTAATTCTTTTAGGGTTTAGTTCTCTAATTAATTTGTAGGTTGTGATTTGCTTCTTAAGAAATTTTAGAATTTTCTAGAGTTGAATAAAATTTATTTAAATTATATTTAAATTATTTATTTAGGGTCATAAGTCCCTGATTATCCTAAGGTTTAGGGTTCGAGTGAGTTTAAGTATGTTTTAGGGTTTTTCACCAATTCGAGAGTAATTGACTTACACTTAGGAGCTTAAGGTTCAATTGGCTTAATTATTTAGGATCATCACTTTATTATGCAACATATATATATATATACACACATACGATAGATTAAGAAAAGAGAAGGAAATTGCTTAGTAATATATTGTTATATATATATTGTGGGGGCTACTTATGTATATAAGTAAAATTAATTTTGTAAATTTATTAATTTATTTCTTTAACTAGCTTATTTTTGCTATTTATTATTACTTGAAATCATCCTTGATTCGTTCATTATTGGTTTCATATGATTTTGCAAAAATTAATGATAATTTTATTGATTCATAGTTTTTCAAGCATTAAGATAATTTATAGAGTTTTAAAATTTTTATGATTTGATATTTATGGTTTTTATTAAGTTTAGATTTACATTTTTAAAGGTATGCGTATATAAGGATTGGGGTTTTCTTGCATGATTAGGGTTTTCAAATCGTATAATAAGGCCTTTCAAGTTTGTTTTAAGTTCCGAGTTCAAAATTTTGGTTGGTTTTCATTTTATGTGGTTTTGTCAACTTAGGGAAATATCTATGATACTCGAGTCTGATACCATATTTAGAAGGTTAAATTCGTAGAGTCTGCAAGACTACCCTCAGTTCGAAGCATAAAACACTATATTGATTTATAGCCAAGCATAACCTTACCAAATCAACTTGCCTACAGAATGAACCTTAAGTAAGCTATCGAGTTGAAAAGATAAGTAGATGATTTGATAAAGTGAGGTTATGTTAGGGAGAGCATGAGTCCTTATGTTGTACAAGCTGTACTCATACCAAAGAAAGATGATTTATGGTGCATGTGTATCGACAGTCGAGCTATCAAACGTATTGTTATCAAGTATAGATACCTAACATCGAGGTTTAATGACATGTTAGATGAGCTATATGGTACTTGAATATTTTTGAAGATTGATTTGCGAAGTGGATACCATCAAATTCGCATGAGACCTAATGATGAGTGGAAAACTGCATTCAAGATAAGGTATGGTCTTTATGAGTGGCTAGTTATGTCATTTGGACTTATAAATGCACCAAGCTCATTTATGCAGCTTATAAACCATGTGATTATTCCACTAATCGAAAAATGTTTACTTATGTACTTTGATAACATATTAGTATATAGTATCAACCTAAACAACTATGTTCAATATCTCCAAGTTGTTTTTTGACATTTTATGTGCTAAGAAGTTATATGGGAACCTAAAAAATGTATGTTTTATCAAAGAGAAGTTGTCTTTCTTGGGTATGTAGTATCTGGGGATAGACTCTAAGCAAATGAGGAAAAGGTCTTAACTGTCTTGGAATGGCCGATGTTGAAGAATGTCACTGAAGTACAAAGTTTTTATGGCCTTGCTTTTTTCTATAGAAGATTTGTTAGGAACTTTAGTACTATTACTGCCCTATTAGTCGAGCTTACCAAGAAGAGTGAAGGATTCCAATGGAATGATTAAGTTGAGCTAAGCTTCAGAGAGATCAATGAGAAGCTCACTACTACCTCTATTTTAGCTTTACCAGATTTTGACAAGTTATTCAAGTTAGAATGTGATGCTTTAGGCATTGACAATGGTGTAGTCCTGGTGTAGGAATGTCAACTAGTTGCTTTCCATAGTAAGAAGCTCAATGGTGCTGTATTGAACTACTCTATATAGGAGAAAGAGTTGTACTCTTTTCTAAGCTCTTACAGTTTGGCAACACTATTTGTTACCTCAAGAGTTTGTAATTTTTATAGACCATGAGTCTTTGAAGTATCTTGAAAGTCAGAACAAACTTTCAAAAAAAGAAGCAAAATGGTTGGAATTTATGGAAGGATTTTCTTATGTGATTTGGCACAAGAAGGGCAGTGCTAACACGGTTGAGGATGCCTTATCTTGTAAAAAAAATTTACTAATCACCTTATAGACAAAATTGTTGGGATTTTCTCTTGTCATTGAGCAATATGCTTGTGATCCACATTTTGGTCTTATTCTTGAAAAGTGTCAAGGAGTTTTTGTTGGAGGATATTACCTCAAGGATGACTATCTGTTTGAGGAAAGAGGGCTATGCATACTAACTTGTTCTATATATGTATTGTTGGTTTGGGAAGCTCATAATGGAGGATTATTTGGTCACTTTAGAGAGACTAAAATAGTTGAATTATTGAAATAAATTTTTTATTGGCCTAGTTTAGCTAAAGATGTCCATAAGGTAGTTGGAAATTATGAAGTGTGTAAATAGGCCAAAAGGGAAGAGGGAACTACATGGAGAGTATGTACCCTTGCCAATGCCAATCATACCTTGGGCTAACCTTAGCATGAACTTTGTCCTAAGGTTGCCTTGAACATCCAGAGGAAGACATTTGATCTTTGTTGTAGTAGATTGCTTCAATAAAATGGCATACTTCATCCTATGATATTGAACTAATGATGCTTTATATATTGCTGATTTGTTTTTGTAGGAAGTTGTTCGACTACATGGAGTGCTAAAGACCATTGTTTTTTATCAGGATACTAATTTCCTTAGCTATTCTAGAAGACCCTTTGGAGAAGCCTTGGTATTAAACTTGTGTTCAACTCTAGTAGCCACACTTAGACTAATGGCTAGACTGAAGTGGTGAATAAGACACTAGGCAATTTACTTTAAATTATTGTAAGAAAGAATTTGAAAGATTGGGATTTGTATCTACCAATTGTGGAGTTTACATATAACTAAGCTATCTATAGTACCACTGGGAAGACTCCTTTTAAAGTTGTCTATAGTCTTAACCCCACTATTCCCTTAGACCTGATCAATACCCTTACAGTTGCTGAAGATAGTCAATCTGGAGTCACTTGTACCCAAGAATTATAGGAGGTACACCAATCTTTGGCAAGGAAGATCACTAAGTTCAATAAGAAACAATAGGAGATTGGTAATCGTAGCCGCCAAACTATTTCTTTTAAGCTAGGCGACTTAATGTATTCATCTTAGTTGAGAAAGATTTTCACACTTGAGATAGAGCAAGTTATCTCGACAAGTTGATGGTCCATTCAAAGTCCTAAGAAGATTAACTACAACACCTACCCTATTGAATTGCCTGAAAGCTATGGTGTTTCCTTTACCTTCAATGTATCTGATGTGATTCCCCACCAACTAGAAAACAACCCAACAGATGCTAGAATAAAGCAATTGGAAGAAGTCCCTTTAGATTTGAGGACAAATCCTTTTGACCCCTAGGTAGATAATAGGAATCAACTCTTCGAGCTAATCATAAGCAACCTAGCTAAAGGACTATAAGGACTTGTACAAAGAATACTAGCTCGAAATCCTATGCAAGATGAGGATTCCTATTCTGAACTCCATCTTTTACACCTCTATTGACCTAAGTACCAAAATCTAATAAGGATCGATAGAGTTTTAGGGCTATCGAGCAAATGTGTTGACCTTCTAAGCAACTACACACATTACCAAGCTCATACCATGATCTAGGTAACTTTTGAGCTCACCAGCGTTAGACCCTTATTTGAGTTGAGCTGCCGGGATACTTAACCTATAGAGGACCAAAATATCCTTAATGTCTAAGCTCTAACCTAAACTAGACTAATTCAACTCCGACCGATAACTTCCTTCTAACATCCCTCGAATTGAATTCTCCTAATGCTAAGTTACCTTAAGGTGCACTTTAGAAAGACTAGGTTTATTCTAAACCATCAGCCACTATTTAACACGTGTCTTCGAGCACATTGTTCTAAAATGATTCCTTACTTTTTGTACAGAATATTCCTGGTCCTCTTTAGCATGTCTTATTATCCCATTTGTAAATTGCCTTTTTTTTCTTTTCATGTATGTATTGTAACTTTAGTGGGGTTAATATATAAACCCTTGATTACTTGTTTGCAACATTCGTACTTCATTATTGAATATTGCAATTTTCCTTTTCTTAGCAACCTTAGTATTCTCACTTACCCTTAACATTATCTATTCCCTTTAGTAAAGAATAGCTATAGTTTGAACAGGTGAGTTACAATTGTTGAATTATTGGTCGAGTAGGGTCTAGTTGGTGCGTTGTATCCAGCTAGGTAGTTGCTTAGATTTGCTAACCCTTTTGTTTTCCTGTTTCTATTCTCTTCTATTGTGATGTAGTCTTTATGAGTATGATCCTGGAGATGCATCATAGAGTGACCTAGATGAATCAGAATATAAATCAAATGATGAAGAAGAAACCAACCTGTACTTAATGGCATTGTTTGACGTAACCTTTAATTTCGAAGATGATATGCTTGAAAGTGTATGCAAATAGATCAAAAAATTGCTAAAAGCACTAAAAGAGGTAGATACAAAACTAACAAAGACAAATAGGGAAATAGAAGATTTAATGGATGAAAGAGATCAATTAATTTGCACAAATGAAAAATTAACAAAAGAAATTGATGTGTTTAAAAACGATAAGGAAGCCTTGGAAATTGGTAATAAAAACCTATGTATATGGTAAAACAATTTAGAAAAGGAAAACAATGAATTAAGAGAAGAAATAAACAATTGGAGACCAAGGTCAGATGATTTATCTAACTCAATTGATTTAACATTTAATAAGTTCTATGAAAGTGATAAAAAAATTGCAAATATTAATTACCATACAACAAATGGATAGAACCAAGATTGGCTTCGGATTTGAGCATAGAGAATCTTCAAAATCAAATAAAAAAAAAGCATTCTTTGTCAAAGGAAAAGAAGTAATAAACAACTCAATAAACAATTTTGAAACTGAGAAAAGGATATAGTAACAGAACTATTCTATTTGAAACAATCCAATTGGAGGACATATTAGAGGCTCCTTCAGAAGGTATGATAGAAGATACCCAAATCAAAGGGTACAGGTAACAAACAAGTACAATAAATCATATGGATGTTTCTTCTATAATAAATTAAGGCATATTGAAAAACATTATCACTTCAAAAATCATAAGCTTAGTAGCCATTAAGTAAACACATTAAAAACAATGAGCTTAGATTTTAGTGGACCCAAGCTAATCTTGGTTCCTAACAGAAATTAATTTGTTCTTATGTAATCCTAGGAGCACGAAGCTAAACTTAAAGGAACATAGTATCTAAATAGTAGATGCTTATATCATGTGTTAGGGGATGCCTCACTTTTCACTAATCTCGAATGAAACGAAGGAAGGTATATTAAGTTTGGTGATAATAGTAAAGGAAAAATAATCTCTACTAATAATATTGGAATCCGTCCTTATTACATTGAAAATGTTTCTCTAGTAAAAGGACTTAAACATGATCTCTTGAGCATAAGTCAATTATGTGACAAAGGGTATAAAATGACATTTGATGAAACCAAAGTAGAAAATTTTGATAGGAATGGCATTAAATTACTTGAAGGATTTAGGAAAAAGAACATATACTTAGTTGAACCAACTAAAGTATAAGTTAAAACATGTTTCTTTAGTGTTTCAAGCAACATATTTCTCTGGCATAAGAAATTAGGACATGTATATTTCAATCAATTGAAAAACTTATCTAAAAATAATTTAGTCAGTGGATTTCCTAAGATAAGTATAAATGAGGATGTATGTTGCATAACCTGTTTCAAGAATAAATTAACATTAACAGCTCATAAATTTAAAAGAGTAATTTCAACTAAAAGACCCTTTGAATTACTTCACATAGATTTGTTTAGACCCACTCAAATATTAAGCCTAGGAGGTAACAAATATGGTATGGTAATTGTTGATGACTATTCTCGATATTCTTAGGTTCTATTCTTGCGAAACAAAAGGGATGCTTTTGATAAATTTGCTAAACAAGTTCAAAATGAAAAAGGCTATACCATCATTAGTCTTGGAACTGATCATAGTAAAGAATTCAAGAACCAAGATTTCATTAGATATTGTGAAAGCTAAGGTGTTACTCACATTTTCTCCACTCTATATACTCTGTAGCAAAATGGAATTGTGGAACATAAAAATAGAACTATACAAGAAATAATGAGAACTTTATTAGATAAAAGTAGGGTAGCACAATACTTTTGGGTTGATGTAGTTTCTACTTCTTGTTACATAATAAATAGAGTCTATTTAAGACCTTTAACAAAGAAAATGTTATATGACTTATATAAGGGAAGAAAACCAACATTTCATATTTTCATATCTTTGGCTCTAATTGTTACAGTAAGAAAGTAGGATATAATTTGGGTAAATTTGAAGAACGAGTAGATGAAGGAATCTTCCTAGGGTATTCCTTACGTAGTAAAGCATTTTGAGTACATAAAAAGGCCACTTAAACTATTGAAGAATCAATCAATGAGAAATTTATTGATGAAGCAAGGACTAAAGAATCAAATGATGATGAACCAAACAACCAAGGTAAGAATTCTTTCACTCACAAGAATGAGGAAGGAAAAATTAAGGCTACTAAGGATGGTCCATCAGAATTCAATTAGAAGTTAAATCAGATAATACATTAGAAGCTACTAGGTAAATACTGAACCAAAAAAATCTTGGAAATATAAATCCTATCATCTATTTGAATAAGAAATTGGAAACATACATTTTGGAGTAAAGACCAGAGCAAGCTTGCAAAATATTGAGAATCACTTTACATTATTATCTAAAGTAGAACCAAGTATAGTAGATGAAGCATCATTTGATGCACATTGAATAAATGCTATGTAAGAGGAGCTTACACAATTCCAAAGAAATCAAGTATGGACTCTAGTACCTAAACCTAAGAATAAATCAATTATAGGCACAAAATGGGTATTTAAAAACAAGTTAGATGAATATGGAAAAATAATAGAAATAAGGCTAGACTTATGGCAAAAAGGTTATTCATAAAAGGAAGGAATAGACTTTGATGAGATATATGCACCTGTTGCACATTTAGAAGCTATAAGATTGCTCTTAACTTTTGCATGTTATAAAGGATTTAAGCTATTTCATATAGATGTTGAAAGTGCATTCTTGAATGGCCGTATTAAAGAAGTAGTGTATGTTGAATAACCATCAAGGTTTGAAGATTCTTTTAAAGAAGATTACGTATATAAATTAAAAAAAAAAAAGGCTTATATGGGCTAAAACAAGCACTTGGTGTATGGTATGAAAAACTTAATGAGTTCCTTATCAAAAATGGATTCAAAAGGGGATAAGTTGATACCACTCTATTTATCAAGTATTTTAATATTGATTTACTAGTAGTTCAAATTTATGTAAACGATATTATATTTGGTGCTATTAATGAGCAATATTGCAAGGATTTCTCTAAGATGATACAGGTTGAGTTTAAGATGTCCTTAATGGGAGAATAAAATTTCTTTCTTGGACTTTAGATAAAACAAACCAAAGATGGAATTTTCATCCTTCAAGAAAAATATACATAGTAGATACTAAAAAAGTTTAGATATGAGAATACAAAGGAGGTTGCAACTCCTATGTCAGCATCAACTAGGCTAGACCCAAATGAAACAGGTAAGAAGGTATGTGAAAAGCTCTACAGAAGCTTAATTGGATCCTTATTATATGTGATAGCTTCTCGACTTGATATTATATTCTCTATGTTCATATGTGCTAGATTTCTAGCTAAACCAATTGAAACACACTTGGCTATAGTAAAACGTATCTTTAAATATCTATCCTACACATCTAAGCTAGGGATTTAGTATCGAAGAATCATAATTTTCAATTAATCGGATATTCAGATGCAAATTATAGAGGTTGTAAGATAGATAGGAAGATTGCATCAGGAACATGTCAATTCTTGGGAGACAAGTTATTTTTATGGTCCTCTAAGAAGCAAAACTCAACAGCATTATCAATAGTAGAAGCTAAGTATATATCATTTGGAAATTGTTGTATTCAAATATTATGGATTAAGCAACAACTGTTAGATTATGGAATAAAATTAAATAACATGCCTATCAAATGTGATAATACGAGTGCAATTAATTTAATTAAAAATCCCATGCATCACTCATGTTCTAAACATATTGAAGTTAGGTACCATTTTATCAGAGATTATGTCAATAATAGAGATATAAATATTGAATTTGTTTCTACTAATAATCAGTTGGTTGATATACTTACAAATCCTCTTGATAAAATAAAATTTGAGTACATTAGCAACAAAATTGGTGTATGCTATCCAATGTAATTATTGTGTGTATTTTAGTTTTATTTTTTTTTTCCACGTGTGAAGGATTTCTTTTAAATCTCCCTCCCATATCTTTTAAAAAGTACAAGTTTGGCAATTATCTTCTTTACTTACCATATATGCCAGCTTCCTTAACCAATCTCTCTTAAGCGTGGAAAGAGAATCATCATTCCACTAGTAATTGATTTTTCTTTCTCTCTCTTACGTTCTAATCCATTCGTTAATTACATTCTTTCCTTGTCCTCATTTAAATCATAATCACTCTCAACCTTACAATCCATCTTCTTTCTCCTCTTAAACCCTTATCTTGCTTCTCTTAATCCTAAATGCCAAACCTAAAATCCTCTTGCATTCTCTCAAAAGGACAAAAAATAATGAAAGACCTAACAAACACCATGGCAAACCCATATGAATTAGCAGATGAGACTTTTAATTTTGAGAAGGCATAGTCAAATGAAACAGAAACCAAATAGTGGCTGGGGTTATGGAATCTTCAGATGAGTTTGCAAGGTTCATAAATGTTGGTAAAGGGAAAGGTTCAAAAAACGAGAGACCTACAGTATAGAAGGGAAAAAAAGAGGAAGCTAAGTTAAAAGAAAAGAAAAGTAGAAGATGAGTTAGAACATGTGTCAAAGGATGTATTGGAGGAACAGGATGCCATAGTAGTTCGATCAAAAATCAAAGGATAGAAGAAAAAGGTAATATCCAAGTTTGTTTCTTTAAAGAGGAAATTAGATTATTTCAAATCCTATGTGTTCGATTTTGATTATTTCACTACATATTGATTTTATTGGGATGGATTTTATGTGTGATTGGTTGCAAAGAAATTTGTGTTGTGGACACTATAGTGTATGGAGAGGTGATATTTGAGTTTTATGAGAATTTGGACTTATGTAGAAGAGATAAGCTGAGTTCTATTGTGTTGAGAAGGGAAACTAAGATCACTAAGATGGATATTGTTAAGTGTTTTAATATACTGACGATGAATAATGATGAGAGATTGATGGCTAAGGGAAAAAGTAAGGTTTTCAATATCATTACAAATGGAAAATGGAAGAGGGAAGCCAAAGAAGTGTTCATCTTTGATTGTAAACTATTAATAATGTTGCTATACAAATTTGCCCTAAGCTATATTTTGCCTAAGAAAGGAAGTACCACTTTGATTTTAAGGGAAGATGCACTAATAATAATTGCAATGTTCAAAGGGAAAAAGAATGATCTTGCTAGTATGATTGTCAAGCATGCATTTCTGACTCGAGTAAAGAAACAGTATTGCAATCTTTTAATGAAACTATTTAAATTCAAAAACTTCAAAGTTCCATTTATTGTAATGAGGCAATTGCTATTAAGGTGATTGGGAAATACAATATTAATCACATGGGGAATAATGTTAGGAACATAATTTGATATACAAGTGATGGGGCCTTTTATGTACATGAGAAGCATAAAAGGAACAAGTGACCAAAATCTCTATTTGAGGTGGAGGATTCTGAAGAAGAATTAGAAAGTAAGTTAGATGATCTAATGGAGGAAGATTCAGATAGTAGTGAGGATATACTAAGGAAGGCTAAGGGAAAAAAATTAGCTAAGCCTATATCTAAGAAAAGCAAGATGTATAATCTACAAATTGGAGGAAAGTTTCAGATTAATGAAGGGAAGAAAAGGTAGAAAGTTTTTGATTCAGAAGATAAATCAGATGATTTAGAAGAGGACTGGCTAAGTAATAGAAAGAATTTTGAGTTTGGTTTCAACGATAGGGTATTTGAGAAATAAGTTGAGGAAATTATGGATAAGAACTCTCTCATTTCCTGAATCTAATGAAGACTCAATTTGGTAAAACCTTTGAACCCCCAGTTAATGAAGCTCCATCGGTTCAACACTTTTTACCATATATTCCATTACCTAAGTAACTAAACCATCTCACTAGGACTAATAGCCAAACCAACTAACCTTATCACCCTTGTCACTGTAAGCCATTGTTTAAGTTGACAAATCCCTTAAGCAAATCACTAAACAAACTCTTATCATTGTTTCAATTCAAGAACCTAATCAACAAGTTCCCAATCTACCATATGAATAGGTTGACCATCCATCCCCTAATTTGATCTCCAATCCAACAATTCCTACTAAAAACCTATAATCGGATACTATACAAGATCTTGAAGAGGACCTTGCTCAACTCTAGACTCCAACAGGATAGATTCTTTATCACTCTTGGAAGTCAGAGCAATCATCTCCTTTTAGAAGAATAAAAAAAATCCTACCCCAAGAAAAAAGACAACCTAGATTTTTTCCTTTTCTAAATATTCTATTTCTTGTATCTTTAATTTCTGTGGACCTTTGTTATGTTTTCATTTTGTCACTAGCATGTTCTAGATTGTGATGACCTTATGATTCTCATTGCTTAAATTATGGTTATTCCTCGATGCTTGCGTTAAGGGGGGTATTTCATTAAGGGGGAGTTTACTCTTCTTTTAGATGATAGCAAAAAGGGGAGAACATAGGATATTATCAATACTGATTATTTGTGATTTGATGTTTTTACTTATTAAGAAAATTGATCCTTTTAAAGAGTTTTTTTATCATTAGAAAGGGGGAGAATGTTAATTTCTCTTTATGAGTTTTAATGACAACAAAAAGGGAACACATGTATGTAAATGTTTATATATGTATGGTCATATATATTTGAATGTTTTAGAAACAGGACAAGCCATAACTAATTTTAAACTCTAATATCTATTAGAAGGTCAGTTAGAGGATGCATTAGAAGGCTCATTTACAGGAAACAATGTAAACTTCGCAATTAGATGTTTCAAATTTGGTACGTAAAATTTAAGGTGATCATATAAGTTGTCCAATTGAGTCCAAATTTTACAATAAAGTTAGGAATATTAGTAAAAGTAGCCTCGTGAGTTTAGATTTAGAAAAATAAATAATTAAATATTAAAATATTAAGTTATATGTATATTACTAGATAAACCATATGTACATTAAAAATCATAAAATAACTTAAATAATATTTAACGGTATTTATTTATACTATATATGTATTTACGTATAAGTAAAAATACCCAAAACTACTCAAAGTACCTAATATATGCTAAAATAATACTAAATTAATTAAAGAAAATTAATAAAAATTAAGAATATGTGAAAAGTGTAGAAATGTCTGGATTTGGAGCATGGTAAGCTGGGGATTAAGAAAGGAAAATTAACAAATAGGATTTAGACACTTAAAAGGGAAAAGGCAAAAAGGAAAAGGGACATTTGGCGTAAGGAAATTTAAAGAATCACCCAAACCCTTCTATAAATTTAGTGATACTCTATCATAATTCATCTTGATCAGTTAGGAACATAGAAAAAATAGAGGGAAAATTGAAAGAGAAGAGAGTGTATGTTTAGATTAATAAACAAAATATAGTGTAATTAGAGCTTAAACAAAGAACCTATGCTAGACCACCACCCGGGATACAACTAAGACTACCACCACATAGTGACCCTCATGCCTGGTAAGGCTAACAACCTAAGGTAATTGGAGGTAACTGTAAGCTGGTTATTTTGGTGAGTTCAAATGCTTACTTAATTTTGTATAATTTATTAAAAAATATCAAATTTATGTAGAAAATTATGAAAGTTGGTACTCTAGATTTTGTTTGTATGTAGATTTAGGAAAAAAATTTCAATTTGATAGAATAAGTTCTCGAGATATACTACCCTTAAGAAATCACTAAACCCGAGTTGATTTTCACTTTTGTTTTAAATAACCTTATTGATATAGTTTTGAGCCCAAAATTTTTTTGTATACTGTTTAGAATATATGTTGCATTACTATGAAAAGTTTTTCTTAAAAATTATTTTCTAAATTTTTATTTAGTTTTTAGGCCTGAAAATCTTAATAAAAGATAAAATTTTTAGGGTTATCTAATAATTTATTGATAAATGAATGTAAATTTTGACTTAGGGTGTATTTAAACATCTTAAAACATTAATTGATGATGAGAGATGGTATTTGTGGTATTGGGAATGCTAGATTTGCATATTTTATATAAATTATTTGATAGTGAATAATACGGGAAAATGGGAAATTAAGTTGATGAAATATCTGAGAATAAATTGATAATATTATGACATTAGAAATATAATACAAATCTGGTTTGAAACATAAAAAGTAGGGTTAAGCCAATAGAAATATGCTTTTGTTATTGTTATAAAAAGTAAGGTTAGGTTAAGCTATCAATACTCTTTAACACTTGGATGGAAGGTGAAAACTTATTAAGCCAAACTTTTTAGTCCTCTTGCTTGAGCCTTGGTGAGAAGTTTAGATGGTTGATTCTTATAAACCCTGCAAATCTAGCCTTCTAAGTATAGAATCAAACCCTTAAACTGTAAATGATTTCTTGAAGTTAATAGAGCCAGTGAGATTTAAAACCAATTAAAATCTCAATTCAAAACCTAAAATGAATATGAAAAACCTTAAAATAATCAATTAAACCTCTAATCGCATATGAAGATTTTAAAACTTTACGTATATGTAACTGTAAAAGTTGACCTCGAACCTTATCAAAACCTTGAGATAACAATCAAAAACTTAATCGTGTATGAATATATATTAAATCTTAAATGTGTAAAAACACTAGAGATTATACCCGGAAGTAATAAAAACCCTAAAACTATAACTTTAAGGATATAAAGGTACCAATTCACTATAATTTACTCTAAAACCCTAATTGCTAATATATTCTTAGTAACATACTAAATCATTAGTAAAAGATCAAAGATAACTTTAAATTATTCATAAATACATATAATACTAAAGTAATTCATTAGAAATCAGTATATTGCATTATAGATCATATCCATCTTCTAATTATATAACTAAGTTAGTGTTATATAGAGTTAAGTAATTAATTGATGTTTATATTATATATAGTAGACATTAGCATACTAAATAATATATTTCATGATAGTTACACTAAGTACCATACTAAGTAATGTATTTAGGATATAAATACTTGAAGAGAGATCTCATCAACTATTTTTACTAATCATTTCAATAAATCTCATATTTCCTTTCATTTCCTTAATTTTCTTCCCAGTTTTCCTTAATTACCTCATTATGTGTATTAAAATTACATGTAATTTTAAGAAAGTTAACTAAGTTAATATTTAACCAAGTCAAAGGTTAACCAAGTCAACATGTTGATAAAGTCAACAAAGTGTCATTGTCATCTAGAGAATTCTTTCTTTTTCCTTCACTTTCTACACTTAATTTTTTCCAATTTTCCCCCCATTTGTGCCGTCCACTTCCCCATCCCTTAGACCCATTTGTCTTCATCCTTTTAAACACAAAAATAAAACAAAATAAAGTTCTTTCTCCTTCTTCAAAACCATGACCTTCCCCTTTTGCTTTGTCCCTTTCAACTTTTCCAATTTCACTTTCACAACTTTACTTACTAACACAAACCAACAACACATATATACTAGCTTTCCATTTCATATAACAAGTAAGAGAAAGGTATGTTGTTGTGTAATTTCTTAACTTATTTAGTAGTTAGATAAATAGGCTAAGTTAGTATAGTAAGCTTATGTGATATGTCCATATGTGTTGTTGGTAGTAAAAAGCCCCATATTTATGTTTAGAGTGTAGAAATACTTGGTTATACATGTAGAAATACCCATGTACATACATTAAGTGAGTGTATATGGAGTGTACATATTAGGGTTTTAGTGAAACCCATATTATAAGTTTATAAATCCTTAGCTAAATGCAAAGAAGAACCCATATACATATACTTAAGCATGGGAATACAAGAATATACTTAAGGGATACATGTATGGGTACTCTTGTACATAAATACCCATTGTGTACGTAACTTAAATTGAGGTATATACTAACTATACATACATATATCTTGCTAAATATACTCTTAAAATGTAAAAATATGAAATTTGTGAAGCTTTCTTAAGAGGGTACTCTAGCCATACGAAAATACATATAAAAATACGTATGTCACTGTATGTGCATGTAGGTATGTGTATTAGTATACGTATGAATACATAAGTATACATATTAGTATGTTAGAAATATAAGTATATATGTAACATATGTATAAAGTGTATGAATATATAAGGATAAGAGAACAATGTAATGGATGATGTAAGTAATGACATAATTAAATGATGATGTAAGCAATGGCATAATTAAATGATGATGTAAGCAATGATGTAATCAAATGATAACATAAGCCATGACATAAGAAATTGCTGACATAAGCCATGACATAAGCTATGATATAAGCCTTTAAGATAACAAACTATAAGATCATTTAAGTATAGGAACTTATAGCTAATGAAACCATTAACTACTAAAATAGAATGTAAAACTAACCAATAAAACTAATTAAGCTTCAATAGTTAAAATTTCAATAAATTTAGTCTATATCATAAAACACGGGTCTTAACGTCTAAAATAGATATCATCATGTGAATGTGTCTGAAAACGATGAAAAATGACTATGAGTTCATAAATATTGAAAATAGAATGAAAAAGTTACATATGATTAGCGATTAGGTTTAATCAAATAAAAACTAATAGTAATCTAAGTAGAATTAGGTAGATAGATATCTAGAACCATTAGTTAATTGAATTACTTATTATCCTTGTTATCTTGTAATGATCAAGTGATCCCGATGAGGGTAAGGATTTTCTAATCGATTATTACGACTAGAGTGAGTCGTCATAGTTAGGTGGGTACTTCCGATGACTCTATACTTGTTTTGTGTTTGTAGTTAGTACACTTAAATTAAATAGTAATAACTTGATGCGTGGGGATTTAGGATATGCATGTGCTTGATACTGATTGCTTATTATGAAAAATATTGTTTAATATAATAATTAAGGATTTGATTGTATGATTGTTTGTTACATGATTTGGATCGTTTGCTGATATTGATTGATCGCCTCATAATTTGAATTAATTATATTTGGCGGCTTATCTTAAATAAAAAGGGTTATGCATTATCCATTCATTGCATTAGTTATTTTGGTCGTCACTTCATGTGGAGGTAAAGAGAGGCCTTGCGGGGGTAGTTTATATATATTAAAGTGTTTCTGTATGGTGCACTCGTACAATATGACCTTAACTAAACCTATGGGCTTACTAGGCGATGGAGATGCCAACCATATGGTTGAGGGTCGAGTCTAGAGATCTCCGCAGTAGGGTACGAGTGTGGATTGCAGGGGTAACCTCACCACTAGGCTTGGGATTTTGTGTACTATTAGACTTTTTAGAAATATGAAATTCAAAGTTATGGATAAAACCCCAGGTGCTAGAGCTTAGTCATTATTAGTACCGATGTATCTTCAACCCTTATCTCGAAGAGCGTTAAAATCCGATATTATATACAGCATCGGTCAATTGCATATATTGTTTAGCATACTGCATGTGCATGCATTCATATGGTTGTGGCAAATTATTTGATAACTTGTTTGCCAGTATAGTATAAGGGATAACTCACTAAGCTCATGTAGCTTACCCCCTAATAGTTTTTTTTTTTTTTGGTAGGTGTTAGATATTTGGGCATAGGTTAAGAGCCGAGCATTGAGTGTGTATATTGATATGTTTTAGAGGTTAGAGTTAGAGAAAGATTTTATTGCTCATTTGAGACTTTAAATGTTACTATTACTTATATATTTAGATTTAGTAACTTCAATAAGTTTGAATTTTAAGTTTATTCTCTTTGATCTTATCATTTGGTAGGAGATACTGATTTTCTATAGTCTTGAGGAACTGTGGAATATCATAGTTATTTATATCCTATAATATCTTAGTTAATTAACAATTCAACATCCTTAGTAATTAATCATTTAGAGTCTTACAACTTCTGACTCGCAAGGTGTTTTTCATATCATGACTGCACATATGTTATGGAAATTTTAGGTAATTCTATTAGGCCCCCTTTAGGGTCTTGACAATTCCTATTATCCCTTTTAGTTAGTTGGGATTTGGGATCACATTTAGGTAGTCTTCTTATTGTTTGTCCTCTTCAATTGTGTAGGGGTAGAGGTCAGCAATGTTGAACACATTAAAACTCTATAGTCATCAGTTGAGTCTAACTACTTAGTTGCTTTTTGGTAGATCTTGTAGAGAGCTTGAGTAGGATCTTTGGCTTCAAGATCTCTTAGTTGGTTGTGGGTAAAGGCATGTACTCAAGGGGTAGCTAGGTTTTGAAGGTATACATAACTGCGAATGGTGTTTTGCTTATGACGTTGTGGATAAATAAGTTGTAAGTGAATTCAACAACAAGCAAATAGACATCTCAATCATTAGGTTTTGTCCCATAGTAGCTTGGAGTAGGGACCCAAGAGTTTGATTGATGACTTCCATATGGCTGTCAATTTGTAAGAGGTACAATGTGCTATATAGTAACCTAGTCCTTGACCGGTGCCAAAGAGCCTTCCAAAAGTGACTTAGGAACTTCGGGTCTCTATTATACACTATGCGTCTTTATATATTGTATAGTTGGATGAGCTATTGTAAAAAGAGAAAAGAAATGGTTGAAGTACCGTTTGTCTTAGTGTAGGGCACAAAATATTCCATCTTGCTGAATATGTCTACGAAGACCATAATAAAAATGTTGCCTCAAGCTATCTTAGGCAGGCCAAAGACAAAGTCGATGCTTAGTTCAATATAAGTTTAGAGGATAAGTAGAGGCAAAGCTTGTCGTTGCTCCCCTTGACTTTTTGCTCTTTTATAGATTGAATAACTCTCAATAGTTTGGTGTACATCCCATCACATCTTAGTGGAAAAGAACCTAGCCCTCAACAACTAAAAATTCATTTTCCTTCTAAGGTAACTAGTGAGTCCTTCGCTATGTGCTTCTTTCCCCAACATTTCCCTTATAGAACAGGTTGGCATACATAGTTTGTCACTTGTGAACAAATATCCCTCTTCAACAAAATAATGATTTATAGCCCGGCATTCCACACACTTAGCATAGATTGATCAAAATGGGATCTTGGTATACTGCTCCTTAATACTTGAAAACCTCAATAGTTTTGTTTACAGGTCGAAGAGGAGTATGTACCTCTTTGATAGAGAGTTGGCTACCACATTTGATGTGCCACGTTTGTACTAGATCATAAAGAATAACCCTTCACAAGTTTCAACCACTTAGCTTAACAGTTTCCAGTTTTTGTTAGCTCCTCAAATACCTTAGCAATTCATGCTCGATGTAGATGATGAATTCTTTAGGCAATAAGTAGTACTCTACACATAGATAGCTTGGATTAGTGCATAGAGCTCCTTATCATATAATGAGTGATTCAATAGGGCTCCTCTAAGCTTGTAAACCTCGCAAATTTAACCTCTTAAACATAGTGTCGAACTCAAGTATCGTAGATATTTCTTTAAGTCGATAAAACCACATAAAATAAAAAATAATTAAAATTTTAAATTTGAAACTTAAAATGAACATGAAAGATCCTATTATACTATTTGAAAACCTTAATTATGTACGAAAACCCCAATCCCTACATGTGCGTACTTTTAAAAATGTGAACTTAAACATAATAGAAACCATAAATATCAAATCGTAAAGTTTTTAAACTCTGTAAGTTATCTTAATGCTTGGAAAGCAATAAATCAATAAAATTATCATTAATTTTGTGAAATTATATAAAACTGATAATGAATAAATTAAAGATAATTTCAAATAATAATAAACAACAAAACTAAGCTACTTAAAAGAACAAATTAATAAATTTACAAATTTAATTTTTCTTGTGTACAGAAGTAGCCCCACAATACATACATACACATACACACACACACACACACACACACACACACACACACATATATATGTTGCATAATAAAGTAATGATCTTAAATAATTAAGCCAATTGAACCTTAAGCTTTTAAGTCTAAGTCAATTACTCCTAAATTGGTGAAAAACCCTAAAACGTAGTTGAACTCACTAAAACTTTAAACCTTAGGATAATTAAGGACTTATGACTCTAAATAAATAATTAAAAATATAATTTGAACAAGTTTTATTCAACTTTAGAAAATTTCGAAATTTCATGAGAAGTAAATCATAATTTACGAATTGATTTAATAACGAAACTCTAAAAGAATTACATATAAGACAATCTCCTTATTTTCACTTATAAGTTATGTTACATATAAATAAGTAAGCCAACCAATCACATTAAATAACTTGTTAATTAAGAGTTAGAATCAACTATCACCTCATAACTTATCAAAAGTTAGTGATAAGACTATTTTTTTTCCTTATCATACCATAACTTATACTACATAAAGACAAGTTATCACATTATTTTATCAATTCAATTTTCAAACAAGTGACAAGACAACACAATGCCCAGAAAGGACAACCTATAGCCTGTTGGAAAAAGAGCTTAAAGGAGGCCATACCTTGTCAACTTTCAATCACTCAATTGTCTTACATATCTATTATTTACCTCTTAATGCTTACATCATCTAGTCTTGTCAAAAGTTGGCATTTATGCACGTTAAAAGACAACTAATTGAAGCTTATTGAACACACTTCATTTCCTATCAAAACCGGCTACATTCTCTCACTTTTCATTTTTGTTTTCACTTCCTTTTCTCTTACTTTAAACATAAACCAAAAGAAGAAGTCCAACCCTACAAAATCAAACATTGCCACTACCTTTTTCTCCCCTACTCATAGCTCAAAACTTCATTTTGTTACCCTCTATTTGTCAACTTCAAAAGCTACTTTTAGGAACATTAGAATATCCTTAAAACTCCACTTTAAAGATCAAGACTCAAGTTTCCAAAAGAGCTTGCAAGAAGAGGAAGGAAAAACAAGGAGCATAAGAGGATAATTAATGCACAATCACCTTGTTTACGCTTTAGGATGAGTAAGTTGTTTCCTTGTTTAAGTGACTTAGTATGCCTTGTTAGGAGACTATGTTTTCATGAAGATATTAGCATGATCGTAAGATGATAAAATAGTTAGACCACCTTAAGAAGTAAGCTTATGAACCCCTTGAATGAAAGTTGAAGTATAAGAATGCTAAGATGGTGTTATGTAAGGATAAATGTTTAATACTTAGAACGAAAGATTTTAAGTTGAAAAAATCATGAAATGTGTACATGAAAGAGGGGACATCATGCTGGACGTGAAGTATATGTAGGTCATTTGGAAGTTATTTTGACTTCTATTAAGTTAAATATGCTCGAATTTAGCCTTAGGTAAATGAAAACCCATTACATGAAATTTTTATGAGGAAACTAACTTTGTTTGATATGAACTATGGTATAGAAGTTATGATAAGTATGAGATCTATTATTTTCATGTAGAGTACAAGTTAAATAATCATCTCATGAAAGAGAAGTTAAGTCAAGATGTGAATATCAGTAGCATAGGTTCATAATTTAACCCCTAAATTTAAGGAAATGATAAAATAAGTTGAAAAATCAAGTGAGTGCCCCTTGGATTCAAATGGCCAGATCTGGAACCATAATAAAAGCCACTTAAAAATATGATGAAACTTAGTAAACAATGGGAAAAGACCAATCGAGACAAGTATGATGAGTGTATAAAGCCTAAAACTTAAAATTGAGCTTAAAATTTTCAAAATGAGCCTTAAACTCTAAGTTGGGCCTACATTTATTTTCTAACCAGTAACTTAACCCACCTATAGAAGTTGTTTTGAGACCTTTAAGAAGCCTACATAACACCTCTTTAAGCTTAACAAAGTGACTATCCTTGATTTGGATAAAAAAAAACAAGTCTGTTTGATAACTTAAGCCCACCTAAAAGCCCAAGAAGTTGTTGTGAGCCCTAGGAGTGTAAATCAAAGTTGGAAATTTGACCTTAAGGGGTATTTTAAGCTTAGAATGAAATCCTAAGCCCAAGCCCAAAAGATTTCCTAAGATATCAAAAAGCTTAATAATCAAACAAAGCCTAAAAGTACACCAAATCATGAGGATTGCTACTGTTATGACCTATAGATAGATTTGCATGCCTCATCTTGAAATTCTAACCTCACCATGTTAAAGTACACTTGAAAACGATGAAGATTGACTATAAGATAATAAAAATCAAATTTAAAATAAGAAAGTTATGCGCAATTGAACTTTTAAGTAAAACTAAGAAAAATATGAAACTTAGTTAAAATTATAACTTAAAGGGTATAGTATAGTTTTCTAAGTTTTATTTCAAATCCTTATAGTATCATATTTGTGATGTCTAGGGGGCTCGGCTTTTGGAGATAACTTACCCTCGGATTACTACAACTGATCCATATGATTGAGTGAGTGATTCCTGATGACTCTATACTTGATTTTGCTTGTAGTATAGATGCACTTAAACTTATATAATGAACTTGGATACTTATGAGTTATGGGAAATGCATGTACGTGATAATGTGATTGGTTGCTATGATTTGTTAATAAGATAATAATATGAATGTTTGTGATAATATCTATGTATAGTTATATGGAATGAAATTTTCTAATTCATATGAAAACCGAATTAAAGAAATATTCGATTAAGGAATTCAATAAATCATGGATTTCTCATAATTGCATCATACTATATCGACTGCCACCTCATGTAGAAGAAGGGACTCATAAGAGGAGTACCTCTTGCAGGATTGAGCATTAGCTATGCCATCATTATATTATTGAGTCTCTATCTTAAGCTAACGCGCTTACTAAGTTCTAGGGGATGCTAATTGTTAACGAAGGGCCGTGTCTTGTGGCTTTTGCTTAAGGCATGTGATTGTGGATTGTGGAGGCCACCATACCGCTAAACTTGGAAATTTTGGTTTAAAGTACGAGATGTAAAATGACAAAGTACTTTCCATATAAAAGTGGTATATGTTATATATATATATATATGACTTTGTTTTGACTTGAGCATAATATTGCAATTGGTATAAAAACCTAAGTGTTAGGACTCGGTTATGGTTTGTGTCAGTTAATCATCTCCAACCCTAATTACAGGGGGGCATAATTCTGAGTTGCATGCAATTCTTAGGTTACTACATGTATTGATTGGCATTCTAATTGTTCATGCATTTATATGTTTGTATATTAAATAAAATTGTTATATGGTATTAACAAGGGGATTATCTCACTAAGTGTAAGCTTACATCCCAACAGTTCTTTTCCTTACAGGTTAATCGATGGTTGGGATAGGGATAGGGATATGAATTAAGTGTGGAGTGCTACCATTAAATAAGTATGATAAAAAGCTTATGTAGTTAATATGGAATGCTTTGGGAAACAACTAATATCTTAATTAAGTTTAGTATCTTTAGTAAGTTTAGAATTTTTTAGAATTGTTTATTTTATTTCACTATTTTTGTAGGGGATACCAATTGCCTACGGTTTTGAGGAATTATGGAATATTAGATATCTATAGTTATATATATTATACCATGAGTTAATGAATTAAAATCTTAAACCCTAACGATTAACTATTTAGAGTTGTAAGTGGTCTTATTGGCACATACTACGGTGGGGTCTTGCAATCTTTGACTTACAGGACGGTTTTCTTCTCATGGGTGCATACGTGATTGGAAATTTTAGGCAATACTACTAAGCCTCCTATTGGGTCCTTATAAAGCTTCTCGTTGTGGAATGTGACAAATCGACATTCTTACATGAGTATGGAACCAATGCTAACCTTAGAAGTCTTGCACTCTAGCTCAAAGACTTTCTCAAAGTTAAGTAGGACTAAGACTAAGGCGGAGGTTAAATTCTTCCTTACCTCGATAAAGATCCTTTCTTCTTTCTCTCCTTATCTAAACTCCATATTCTTTTTTGTTAGTTCAATTGGAGGGCTAAAATTATATTGAAGTTTTGTATAAACCATATGTAGAAGGATGTTAAACCATGAAAATTCTATACATTGATATAAGAGGTTAGAGTTGGTCATGCTACTATAGCCCAGATCTTCTCTTTGTCCACTCGTAATCCTCCTCTATTCACAATATAACTAAAAAGACCACTTTCTCTTGGCAAAAACAACACTTCTTCAAATTCTCGAATAGTTTATTTATAGAGGTGTTCTAAACAACTTGATAGGTTGTAGTTAAGGATGTCATCAAAATATACCACTATGAACTTCCCAATTTGATTCCTAAGCATGTGGTTCATTAACCTCATGAAAGTGCTTAGTGCATTGGATAAGTTGAAGCACATGACCACTATTCATACAGGCTATGTTGGAACTTAAAAGCAGTCTTCCATTCATCACACAATGTCATTCTTATTTAACGATAGCCAGACTTGAGGTTGATCTTAGAAAATACCTATGCTCCCTATAGTTCATCCAATATGTCGTCAAGTTGGGGAATATGATATCTATGCTTAATGGTGATCTTGTTGATGGATCAGTTGTTCACATACATCTTCCATGTGCCGTCTTTCTTCAGCACCAATAATGTTAGGACTATATTTGTTGTCTAATGGACATCACTCACCACTCATCGATGAACACCTATGGATCATTCATTCAAGTTGATGTAATGTACTACTTAAACTAAATGAAGCACTTGCCACTAAACCTTACTTAAGGGTATAGATAAGAGTAAGTGAAATGAAGTTATGTAAAACAAGCACAAACTATACAAAGATAAAAGTGTATTCTATTAAGCAAGATTAATGATGGGGCTATATGGTATTTATACCTAAGTATTTAGGGCAATTACAAGGTTAGATAATTTGCAAAAGGGGGTTTTATCCAAAATAGAAAAGTAGTAGGAAACAAATACATAAAAGAGGCAAATTTGTAACATACAAAAAGGAATATCCTGGCTATGTCCATATAAGTATGGTTTTTAGAGGATAGGTGTCCTCATTAGTTTAGATTAGGGTCTGTTTGATGGGGTAGAATTTGGATGTAGTTGAACAATGGCTCCTAGGTAGCTTAACATTAGATTTAAGTAGGTTATTATAACCATAAGCTTAGCCATCTTGATTTTGAGTCAACATCATCAAGTGCTAGCCTATATGTCCACTTGCTAACCTATTTCTGATTACTTAGCTACCTTAAGCTATTACTCGAAGGAAATGACAACCAAATTAAATCCAATGCCAAGTTGCTTATGAGCCCTCATTCAACTATGTCTACATTCTATCTTGTCAAATGGATCCTCATCTACACAAATGTGGACACCTATCCTTTAACAGTTGTATTAGTATGAACATGGCTAATATATTCCTTTTTGTATGTTACGAATTTGTCCCTTTATGTATTTGCTTCTTGATACTTTTCTACTTTATGAAAATGCAATTTTTGGTAAATTATCTAGGCCCATAATTGCGAGTGCTTGGGTGTAAATACCTTATGTAATACCAGCTACAATACGAATTTCACTTAATGGAATACACTTTTCTCTTTCTATGATTTGTACATTTTTTACATAAGTTTATTTTACTTACTCTTATCCCTACCCTTAATTAAGGTTTGGTGGTGAGTGCCCCATTTGGTCCAAGTTGTGCATTATATCAACTTGATTGAACAATTTATGAGTGTTCATTGGTGAGTCATTACCATTAGCTTATAGTTACTTAACTTCAACCTTGTTTAGTTTTGAGCCATACCTGGTTTTCAACCCATCTTTTGATATCGCTACCCTTATCGATCCTTAGGCATAACATATCACAGAGAATGATAGCACGTTCGACCTATTATAGCTATGCAAGGTGATAGCTGAGCTATTATTGGAGCCAAGAGGAATAGGTTTCGAGGCAAAGGGCTAGAATACCCAATTGGGAATGTCGAGATTAGAGGAGCAAAGAGACAAGCTTAAAGAAGGTTCATCTTTGATAATGTAGAAGAGAACGAGGAGGGTGATGAAGAATATTATGAGGCTGAAGAGCATGATGCTTGAGGTCTATGAGGTTTAGATAATATTGAAGCCCAAATTCTAACCTTCTTAGGAAGTTTAGATGCAAATGAATGCCCAGATTAGGAGAAGAAGGTAGAGAAAGTGTTTGACCATTATTAATATGCCAATGATGTGAAGGTCTGCTTATTGCCTTAAAATTCTCTAGATACATAACAATATGGTGGAAGAACATAATGGTTGCTCGGGGAAGGGATGGTCAACATGGAGTAAGAACTTGGGATCAGATGAAAAGATTATTGTGTGGGAGATTCATTGTTGACTCCTTCCTTGAGGACACCTTTGAGAAGTTTCAAGAGATAAAACAAGCTAACATGACGATGGACAACTATGTAAAGGAATTCCAAATGTTAATGATCTACTATGAAGTAGAAGAGCCCAAGACCTAAACTGTTTCAAGATTCATTGTTGAGCTTCAGCATGAAATCTAAAATGTTGTTAAGGTGCAGAAGTTTTTGACATTAGAAGAGGCCATTGAGATTACCTAGAGTTTGAGAAGTAAAACAGAAATAACCTTTACTATCTTAGCCCTAGTGAACCTGTTTAAACTAGATAATCTCTTCAACCTGAGTATAGAAGACTGGTTAAGATAGAGTATAGTATAAGAGAAGAGCTAATGCCTGGAATTGTTAAGAGAAGGGCTAAACAAAAGCATTGATATACAGAGAAGTACATTGGGAGAAAGTTTGAGGACCATATCCTTTGGTAGGAAGATCAACAAGATCAAATGTTTTAAATTCCTTAGATATAGACATGTAGTTGCCTAATGCTTAAACAGGCGAATGATGATTGTGAAAGGTGATGGGTAGATAGTGCTAATAAGGATGAATTGGTTTAAGGAGCCATAGTTAAGAAGGAGTTTGAGGTTAACCCTTAGGGGGAGGCTTGCGTATATGCTTGATTAGGGAGAAGTAATGAGTTTGGTCTTTTTAAGAGTGTTAACTACTGTGCCAAGTTCTAAAGAAGAGCATCATAAGAATCTATTCCATACCAAATGCAAAATAAAAGGGCAATTATGCACCATTATTGTAGGTGGAGGTAGTTGCACTAATGTCATTATACAGTCCTTAGTACAAAGATTGAACTTACCAACCTCCAAGCACCTAAAGGCCTACAAAGTACATCAGCTTCATGATAAGGATGCATTGCATATGACCAAGCAAGTTAAGGTGCCTTTCCTTATTAAGAATTTATACAAGGATGAGGTGTTGTCTATCATCATCCCCATGGATGCTTTGCATGTGCTGTAAGCAAAACAATGGTTGTTCGATTGACATGTTATGCACAATGGGTACAAGAACACTTGTGCTTTGACTAAGGATGGGAAGAAAACAATGTTATGACTCATAAGCCCAAGTTAAGCATGTGAGGATGATAATCAACTCACCTAAGCTTCAAAGAAAAGATAATGATCCTAATTGGAAGTGAATAAAAACAAGCTTTGAGGCCAATGGCCTATGTTTCTATTAGTTTGAAGGCTAGCGGAGTTGAGGGACTTAAAGTTAGTCCTTAAGGAAGTAAGATAGATGATGGAGGACATTGTTGATTTGTTCCCTAAAGAATTACCAAAAAGACTACCACTAGTCCAGGGAATAAAACACTACATTAACTTACGGCCTGGTGTAGCCCTATTATATCAACTTGCATATCATTTGAATCTAGAGCAAGCTATTGGGCTAAAGAGATAGGTGGACAAGCTTATAGAGCATGGCTATATGAGGGAGAGTATGAACCCTTATATTGTATTAGTTCTACTCATTCTAAAAAACGATGGTTCATAATGCATGTGCATGGATAATTGAGCAATCAAAAGGATTACTATGAAGTATAGATATCCAATATCAAGGCTTGATGATATGTTAAATGAGATCTATGGTGCCAAGGTGTTCTTGAAGATTAACCTAAGGAATGGCTATCATCAAATACGAATGTGATTAGGAGATGATTGAAAGATTACCTTTAAGATAAGGTATGATCTTTACAAGAATAGCTTGACAAATGTACTAAGCATGTTCATGAGACTTATAAACCATGTAATGAGACCATTGATTGGGAAGTGTACAATGGCATACTTTGATGATATCTTAGTCTATAATGCTGATCTGTCTGACTACATAGAGATTGTTTAGAAACTTGAAGAAATGCTGATTTTGCCAGCATGAAGTTGTCTTTCTTAGCTTTATTGTGTCTAGAGATGGAATTCAAGATAACCAATAGAACGCCTAACCTCTTATGGAGTGGCTAACTTTGAAGAATGTATAAGATGTTTGGACTTTCCATATACTTGCTTCATTTAGGAGGTTCATTTAGAACTTGAATACTATAGCACCCCCCATAATGAAGATGACCAAACAAGGCGATGGATTACATTTGATTAAGCAAGCTAAGAAGAGCTTCCACAAAATCAAGGAGAAATTAACCATGGTCCTTATATTAGCCTTACTTGATTTTAAGAAGCCCTTTGAGCTTGAATGTGATGCATCGAGGGTAGGAATTGGTGTCGTTCTAAGGCAAGAAAGGATATTTGTTGCATATCATAGTGAGAAGTACAGTATTGCTGCTTTGAACTACTTTATGTAGGAGAAGGAGTTGTATTCTCTATTCTGAGCTCTTGCTACATGGTTACATTACCTATTGCCAAGGGAGTTTATGATCTACATGGATGATGATTCCTTAAAGCATCTAAGGAACCAAAACAAACTCTCAAAGAGGCAAACTAAGTGGTTTAAATTCATGGAAAGTTTCTCTTATGTCATTCGGCATAAGAATGGGAGTACAAATGTAGTAGTTGATGCCTTTTTCTTAATAGCATACTTTGCTGACAACACTGTAGACCAACTTGTTTTATCCTCTTTGATTACTAAGCAGTATGCTCAGGACCTACAACTCAATCCTATTATGGAATGATGATGGGATTGCAGTGACTGGATATTTTATACGAGATGGATATTTGTTTAGAGGAAAGTAGCTATATGTTTCGACCTATTCTATTAAGGAGTTGTAGGGTAAGGGAAGCTCACAATAGAGGATTGTTTAGGCATTTTGTAGAGAAAAGACTAATGAGATGCTAAAAGAAAAATTCTATTGGCTAGGAATGGTTATGGACATTCACAAGTTGGCCAAAAGTTGCAAGACTTGTAAAAGGTCTAAAGGAAGAAAGGAGTCTCATGGAGAGTATATGTCCTTGTCCACTTCAACTAGTCCATAGGTAGACCTCATCATAGACATTGACTTAGGGTTTCATAGAACATTTTGGGAAGGACCTCTATACTTATGGTTATTGATTACTTCAATAAGATGATACACTTCTCATAGTGCCATAAGATTGTCGATACTTTATAAGTTATTGATCTTTTCTTGTAGAAAGTAGTTTGACTGCATGGTATATCAAAGTCTATTGTCTCAAATGAGGACATAAAGTTCTTTAGATATTTCTAGAAGACATTATGGAAAAGACCTAGTATGAAGCTCATGTTTAGGTTAAGTAACCACCCTTAGTAAGACGGACAGACTAAGGTAGTGGACCAAACCCTTGATGCCCTTCAATCCATGAGACCTAAATTCGATTCACTTCAAGAAGGAGAGATTCAAGTACCTTAAGAAGAGCAATTTATCCCCTTGAGCTAAATTCCATTCAAGGTCCTAAGGAAGATCAACAATAATGCATGCTAGATTGAACTACTTGAAGATTATTACGTCTCCTCCACCTTTAATGTGTTTGACTTGCTACCCTACCGTATTAAAGAAGACCCGGCAAATTTGAGGCCAAATCCTTATGACCCTGGGGAGAATGATAGTCCTTGGACCTATAATAGGACTTATCGCCTAGAACTGAGCTAGAGGGCTTTAAGGTCTGGTTTAATGTATGTTAGCCTATGAACTAATAAGGCATGAAGATTCCTATAAAATCCGAGGCCTTAATCACCTTGTCTAAGATAAATACCAAATGTCCATATAGGCAAAGATGACCCCTAAACACTTTGCATTATGTCTGAGCATTTCCAGGACTAAGTATAGCTATCTTAACCTCTCATCCCAACCTAATACAAGTTTGCAATTTGGTTGCCAAGTTATTTGAAGACCAGAACACTACTTTCACTTAGAATAGTTTGAACATTCTCTTTGACACTTTTGTCGAAGCATCCAATGTAGAGCCGATATGTGTCCTTCACTAATCCCTAAGATGATTCTTTGACAAATATGCTTTTTGTCTTTTCTTTGTTTGGCCCTTTCTAGTTATGTCTTAGGTTATGTATTATCCCTCTTTTATACACTTTACACTTTTCTCATTTCCTTCTTTGTACAAACTCTAAATAACCGAGTATATAAGGCCCTTAACTTGTAACAACCAAATCATCTTCCACTGTTAAATATACTCAAAACCTTCTTGAGTGCATTTTCTCTTGAATTCTTTACTCTTATTTACTCCTTTAGCAAGAATTATGGTGAGTGACCCTTGTTTGTACTTATGCATAACATTAAGTGTTCATTGGGTTGTATAGGATATCTTAATGCATAATATCTAGCAAGTAGCTTATAGGTTTTGCTAAAACCATCTTCATTTATGCTTTCGTTGAGTTTTATTTCTTGTCCTTATGTTTCTTAACCTTAAGGCATATCAATCATAAAAGCTTACCTTTATAGTTTTCTTAGTGGTTTATATATACTTAAGGTCTTGCTTGACGAATAACATTGTAAGATGGGAATGTGGTATTCTCATCACTATGCACTCACAAGCAAGATTAAATAAGCTTTCATCCATATATTATACATGGATAATCACATGCAAGACATGTATCATATACAATTGTTTAGTAACTAGTGTCAAATTTAAGGTGTAAACTCACCTTTGCCCTTATGTTAGGGATTTAGTAACCAACATCAATGCCCAAGAATTATCTAAAGTCAATACTGACTACACTATCAATAACATCTTTCTAATATCTCAATCACATACTTAATTAATTTTCTTGTTCCATCTTCTTGAAAGAAGTTTGCAAATCCAAAATAGTAGAGTGAGAACTCTAGGCTTCATGAATTGTGGGACAATCCTTAATTCACTTAGTTTGTAAATGTCGAAACATAATTTCACTCCTTTAAGTAATTTCTCTTCATCTATTGTTTGATAATGCAGGGAGGAATTGTGCAATGCATGATAATTTTACTTTTAATCAAATATTTTTGGTATAATTAATCTTCAATTATCAATGAATATGATGCAATTTAATTGCTAATAAAAAAAAGATCAAGAAGCATGAACATTTCAATTACACCATTTAAGTATTATAATCATACTAGATGGCCCATCATGCCTTTAAGCATCATGGTTCTCTTTACAAAAACATTCTAATCCAATTTTTGGAATTCATTAAACTAATTATTTGAAATTGCAATATTATGGCCAAAGAATATCTTAAGTGTTATATGAAATCAAGCTAGTGAAGCTGAAGTGGACAAGGTGTTTGAATTCATATAAGTTTTGGTATAGTATTGGATTCACTAAAAGGAATCTATATTAGATGAATATTGAATTATAAAATAGCTCAATATAATTGCTACACTAAGCTTAAGTATAATAAATTAGCATAATGGGAGATTAGTTCATCATAGGTGCAAGAGGAGGGGGCAATGGATGAAGGAAGAAAGGAAAAAAAATATAAAACAAGTATATGTTGCATTGACCAATTGGTGAAGAAAGAATAGGTTGAATGGTGGGAGAAGAACATATTGGATAGTGGGGAATGAACCAACTATGTAATAGGCTTAAATATACAAGAGTTTGGATGCTATTTCTAGGATAACTCAAACATTAAGTGCCATTTTCAACCTACAACTATTGTAAGTTTTGTATTTGTTAAAAAAAAAAAAGCATTAGTAGTTCATTTTTTCCCTTACAAATAAGCATCCACAACATCAAACCAACATCATAACATGTTTATCATATCAACTAAACAATAGTCAAAAGCAAACATTATAGTAATTCACCTTTGTCTTATGTATGCGGTTCAAAATAATCATTTAGAAACAAGATTATTAATAGAGTTTCTAGTTCTAAACTTATTGAAACTTTACTTGCATTGCCTGTTGCATCTGTTTCCCTTTTGTTTTGAAGCCAATTGTTAATGTGTTATTTTTGTTTAGCATTTTCCTTGATCTTGTTTGAGTTTGTCTTGTGTATAACCTAAGGTCTCCAATTGTTCTCTCTTTTGGTCATTATTACCCATTAGTCCTTCTCTTTTATTATCTTCACTTTTGTCTTATTTAACTTCTGTGCCTTTTCTTTAACTTGAGTTGTTACATTACAGATTTGTGATGGTGGCATCCAATTCCAAGAAGGTTCTTCTGTACTCTAATATTATTGACTCCAAAGTTGCTGTAGATCTAGAAGAGAATATAGAATTGGTTATTGACAAAGAATACTTAATGGTTAGAAAAGTCTTTGTAGAAAAAATTACTAAATAAAGGAGGAGTCATGAACATATTTAAAAGAGGGAGGTTAAGATTTTGGCAATGGGAGTTAATATATTCCTTTGTGCTTTTGATTGTTATGATATTGTCTAAAAATTATTACTTTAAGGCCCTTGGGCTGTGATGGGGCATTGTCTAATATTAGAAGAGTAGAATTTTGGTTCCAAAGTTAAGGACCTCAAGTTGGATTACATTATTTTATGGTTACAAATTTATGTCCTGTAATTTGAACATTTTTCTTTAAACAATGCAAACAAATTGGGTGTACTAATAGGGATGGTATTAGGGGTGGATTTGATTAAATTGGAACACAGATTTTGTAGGAGCTTCTTAAGGGTTAAAGTGAGAGTGGATTGTATAAAACCATTATGAACTGGAACATAGGTGAATTGGAAAGAAGGGGGAAAGTACTGGGTATTCTTTAGATAGGAGAGATTATCATAATTTTGTTTCAACTATGGAAGGTTGGGTCATGGAGTTTAGCAATGCTCTTTTCCTAAAGTTGAGAATGTTTAGTTTGGCCTTAATTTATGTGCATTTTTGGTTTGTGATCTTAGTGTTTTTGTTGAGAAAAGACCTACTAAACTTAGAATGAATTCTAATGAAAAAGGAAATATCAATACTATACCTCTTTTAAATATTGTTCCACATTTGAATCCATTTAGCACACTTACTTAAAATCATCACACCATACTTGCTTCAAATGTTCCTAGTATAAAGCAACCTCAAGTCTCTAATATGACTATTACTATACCCCATGGTTTAAAACCTACAATCCCGTCCCCATGTGCAAAGTTACCTTTCATTGACCTCACCAACATGAAGTTACCTGCAATGATTGAAAAACTATAACCATACACCAATTCAATAATCACCACTGACATTACATCCATAAAATATCAACATTGAGGAGGATATGAAACCGATAGCTCTATAGGATGTTATGTGGATTTACCTTATGATGAGGAGGATATGAGTTTATGTGGTGGTAAGTAAAGAGATAACCATTGCTCTACATCAACTTGAGGATATTAAGGATCTGATGAGAGCATTGGCCAGTTTGAGGTTACAGAGGCCATGACTTGTGGATGATGAGTTTGTAAATAAGAAGTTGACAATAGAAGCTAAAATGCAAGTAAAAGAGGAGTTTTAAGAAAGCAAAATGATTAAAAAATTAAAAAAAAAAACAAAGGGGGTAAGAGAATTTCACAATTAGTAGGGAAGTGTAAAGTGAGAAAGGGTAGGAAAAGCATGATTATTGAAAAAAATTTAAAGCTTGTTGACATACCTATTAAGTTCTCTAATTTGTATGGCAGTGGTGGCTGGCTCGTAACAGCGATATGGGAGCCATGATTTTCCAATCATGGAATTGTCAAGGAATTGGGTCATCCTTGGCAATTCATCACTTGAATGGCCTGGTTAATAAACATAACCTTAGTGTTGTTTTTTTAATGGAAACAAAAAATGCTACAAATAACATGGAAAAAATTTAGACTAGACTGCATTATCCAAGAAGTTTTTATATAAATCCAAGGGGTTTGAGTAGAGGAATGTTGCTATGGTGGAATGCTAATTGAGAGGTGACTATTTTGAAATATGATCAATTTTTTTATTCATTCTAAAATCTGCCTTGAAGTTGGTTTCCTTGTTAGATATTTTACTTTATGTCATGCACCTTATGAGTATCAAAGGAAAAAATCTTTATGAAGGATTTTGGAACATAAATCTCATGTTATAGAAGGATCTTAAGCTTGTGTTGGAAATTTTAATGAAATTTTAGATGGTTCAAAGAAGTGGGATGGTAGGGAAAGGGATAAAAGGAATATTGTAGCTTTTCAACAAATGATTTCTGATTTTGGTCTACATAACTTGGGGTTTGTTGGCCTCCCTTTCACTTAGATAATCAAAAGACTTGAAAGAATATTTATGAAAGACAGAATAGGTTATTGATTGGGTTTGAGTGAGTGGCTTATCAAATATTTGAAAACCTAAGTGTTACATGAAGCTATTTTTAGGTTAGATCATGTTGCCTTGATAATTAATTCTGCCTCTTTTAAATTGAAGGGAAGTAGAAATTCATATTTGAGAACCTATGGCAAGCCTTAGATGATTGTAGTGCAATTGTGGATTAAGTTTGGAAAGTAACACAAGAAGGAAATGATTTACATAGAGTAATGAGGAAATTAGTAGTGTATAGTAAGGAGCTTATGTCGTAGAGTAGAAATGCTTTTTGGAATAATAGGAAGTTGATTGAAACACTTAAGGGGTGTCTTATTGAAATTCAAACTAGCATGGATACGACTTTGTGTGAGGAAGAAGAGGAAATTTAAGCATACATAGAGGAGTTTAGGCAAGAGAAGAAGCTAACTAGCATCAGTAATCAAGAGTAAATTGGCTTATGTATGGAAATAGGAATACTTCCTTTTTCCATCATACAACTATTGAAAGATGTCAAAGAAATAAAATCTTTCATTTAGAGCTAAATAATGGGTAGGTTGTTGAGTTGGATAATCAAATTAGAGGTTTGTTTGTTCAGCACTTTGACATTCTATTTTGGTTGAATGGGCATAGATAGTGGGGGACTTGTGTATAGTAAGTGGATGAGGTTATTACTATGGAGGATAATGCAGCTTTATGTGTGCCTATCAGTGGTGATCAAACAAAGGTAGCTATCTTTTAGTTAAGAGTCCCTAAGGTCCTAAGTCCATATGGTTTCTTAAGAATTTTTCATCTATCTTATTAGAATATAGTGCGAGCGTCTATAATTGCTTCTATCGAACACTTCTTCACTATAGATAAGTTTTCCCCTTCCCTTAATCATATTGAGCTTATTCTTATTCTTAAAGTCCAAAATGCTTCTAATGTGTCTCAGTTCTAGCCCATTAGTTTGTGCAATTATTTGTATAAAATTGTATCCAAAGTTTTGGTTAATAAGCTTAAACCAATTCTTAATGAGATCATTATCGAGAACTAAAGTGCATTTGTGTCAGGACATTGATTTAAGTCAACATTGTAATTGTGCATGAACTATTTCATCATTTGAAGATGAAGAAGTTAAGAAAGAGTAGTTTATGTGTGGTTAAGCTTGATGGGTTAAATGGATTTTCTTAAGGCTATTATGAGTAAAATGGGCTTTTCCGAATGATGGGTTGATTAGATCGTGGAATGTGTGACTAGTGTTACTTTTAGTGTGTTAGTTTATGGTAGGGTTGTAGGGGATGTTTCCAATGAGAGGGATTAGATAGGGGTATCCATTGTCTCCTTACTTGTTTATCTTGGTAGCTAATGTATTATTAAAAAGGCCTTATTAGAGCAACTAATCAAGGGGATATTAAAGGTATTTAAATTAATAGTTACAGCTTAGTTTGAACTCACCTACTATTTGTAGATGACTCTTTTTTCTAGAAGCTCAAGAGGCAAATGTTATTAAGCTAAGGTGGGTGTCACTAGAATATTGTGTGGCGACTGGACAGGAAGTCAATTTTCACAAGTCAACAATCTATTTTCAGTGCTAACACTCTGTAGCAACTGAAATTGAGCATTTGTAAAGTGTAGCATATCTTACTCACTACAAATCTAGGGAAATATCTAGGGTTGACCACAATTTGGAGGAGGTCTAACTACAAAGTCCTAATGTTTGTTGAAGAGAAGATTGAGAAGAAGTCACAAGGATAGAAACAATGGTTGTTGACTAAAGCAGGCCAAGAAGTGTTGATTAAGGAAATTGCCTGTACAGTACCTACCTACTCAATGGGAGTGTTTAAGTTTCCATTGCACTGGAGTAAACAGGTTAACCCAATTATTGCAAACTTTTGGTAGGGGCAAAGAAACGTAGAGAAGAGAATTCATTGGAAAGTTTAGGATAAACTAACTAGACCTAAAGAGATGGGAGGTATGGGATTTAAAGATCTATGCCTTTTTAATTTGAGCATAATGAACAAGCCCTATGGTTTGTTTACTAAAAGGAATATACTTCCCTGATTGTGACTTCAAATTCATAAGGAAAGGGGGAGAGCTTTTTAGGTGTGGAATATTACTTTAGAAGAAAGGAATGTGGTCTTTGATGGAGCTACTTGGCAGATTAACAGTGGGGGAAACGTTTTTGTAGGAAGAGATAGATGGTTACCTAAGTTGTAAGATAGCCCACTTGAAAGAAGATCCAAGTATGAGAGTATACTTGGTAGATGAAGAATTGTCAAGTTGGAACTTACGGAGTATTCAACATGAGTTAAAGATTGAAGAATCAAATGCTATTGGACGAATACTTGTGTTTTCTACGAATAGAGTTGATCATTTGATATGGCCTTTTGATTGCCAAGGTAATCTCTTTGTGAAATTTGCATACTTTTTTCTCTAATGTACAAGAATAACACCACATCAATGGAAAGCATCTTCTTCTCTAGTTATTAATAGAGAAGAATGGAAAAGATTGTAGAAGATAGACACAGTACCTAAAATTTTCATTTTCTTTTGGAGAGCGGTCACGAACTCCCTTCCTAATGTAGATAACTTGTGCTAATGTTGAGCTTTATCTACCTCATTTTGTCAATTTTATGGGGAAGTTGAATTAGTATAACATGCCTTGTTGTGTTGTCATTGGACCAAATAAATGTAGTTTATAACCATAGGTGTATCAATTAACAAAACTATGATTTCTACATTATTAGAGTGGTAGACAAACATGGTTAAGAATTTATCAAAGAGTATTAAGTGTGAAAAGAAAACTAAGTTGATTGAAGTATCTTAGTTCATCTAGAAAGAGAAGGGTAAGGCAATATTTAACAATCATGAACCAAACTCTAATAGTATAGTAGGAAAAGCACTTTGCTAGTTCAAGGAAAAAAGATGTTGCACTTATGGTTTTCTCTATGGTTAAAAAACTTAGATCTTTAAGCAAACAAGGCACAAATATGAGATGTAAAGGGTCGATTATAGCTGGCAATAGGAAAAAAATCAAAACTTATAGAGGAAAGGTTGTAATCAAGATTAAGAGGGCTGGAGGCTTTGCTAAGGTAAGGCCTTTTTATGTGAAACAAGATGGTGCTTTAGTAATAGGGTACATAGAGGTTAGTCAAAGCACTATTATGAAGAAAGTAATTTGTCATTTGTTTGTAAAATAAGAATTGTTATAACCTATGTCTAATCCTTACACTGGCATTGTGGATCTTATAGTAGGGATAAAGTTTGACTTGGTGATTTGTTTTGATGGATCATGAGTTGCGCCTAACAAGGAAGCTAGCTTAGATTCATTATCTAAGATTTACAAGGCATGCTAGTGGGTTGTAGGGCTAAAATTGTTTTTTCACCTAATCTAGAAACCTCAGAGTGTCAAGTCTTACTCTTGGCCTTGCAAGTCGTGATCAGTTATGAAGGAAGAAGAGTACTACTAGTTATAGATGGCTAGAATTTATTTCTTTCTCTCATTGGTTCCTAATCTTATTTGCACTGGAGCTCCTTACCCTTTTTTATTGAGGCCTAATATCTTCTTGAGTCAGGAGAGTTGGGTCATATTTCCTTTTGTTTTTTAAATCATTTGGCAAATGTTGTGACTAATAGGGTTGCTTCACTTAATAGGAGGGGAACATGCTCATTTGATAGGTGTTCTTGTACCCCATTCTCCTTCCAAAAGTAACCTTTTCCATATCTCAATTGTTTTCCTTTTATCTTGGCTAGCTCTACCTCATGTACATAGTTTGAATATGGTTGATTATTAATAAAAATTACTCGTTTTAATTGAAAAAAGAAAAAAAGAGAAGAAAACATCGGACTTCCTTAATTATTAAAATAGTAGCATTTTTATATGAAAATTTACGTATAACTTGAATAGAATAACTCAGACTTATGTACTTAAGGTTTGAAAATTCTTATTTTAATCTGCATTTTGATTTGCTTGATGTTGATTAATTCACATTATATTATTATTTTTATAGGATTGTTTTTGGGTAGTTGAAAGATGAAATATTTTGTATAATTTGACAAGATTTTCCAATACACTTTAAATCTATATACGTATGTCAAATTTGTTGTTGGTGAATTTTGGGGTCGGGAAATAGTTTTACAAAAGAGAGTAAAATACTTGGTATTGGGACCAGTCTGATGCGGCCACTCCGATGCTTAAGTTAGAATGGTGATTTGGTATGTTAAGTATGAGAATGAGGAGTGTTTGAGAGCTCTTATAGAGTTTCTTTCTAGTATTTATAAATGGTTGTCGTGTTTAAGGCAGTTGTCGAGGTAACTGTTAAGACACGTGGAAAGCTCTTGACTTGATATTTCCCCTAATATGTAGGGATAGCAAATGATTATAAAATATAATCGTGCTTATAATAACTGTTCGCACTATAGATTTGAATTCAAACTTGGAGCATTTCTTCTACTCGGCATAAGTGTTGAGTGTTTTCTATAGAGTGTGAATGCTAGGAGATTCGATTACTTGACTTCTTGACCGACGAAAGGACGAGTGTAAGTTGAACGAAAACTGACTATCAACATTTGCTCCCTAACTTCGGTATTTGAATAAATGATAAAGGGAGTTATATATATATATTGCGGAAGAGGCCGAGTGGGGGGAAACTCTTTGGATTTATGCCAGGTGACATAGGAAGTAGGACGGATCATATCAAAGCCGAAACATCACCATTTCAAATCTCTCACCCGTTCAAGAAGCCAAAAAGCTGTAGGCACGACATCTATCACTTAGGTCATCATTTTGTTGCAAGCCTAACAACTGTCAGAAACTTTTTAGCCATTAGATTTTTGTCACAAGACACGTATCAACAATCCACAGGAATATCATATCAGCACATCAATACTTTTAAAAGTAGATTTGCAGTTATGAGAATGGATTGTTCGTATATAAGGTACTGTTCATAATTAGATTTTACTCCTTTGGTTGCACCTAAAATTTTTGTTCATTTTCCAATCTTCAAAATCTCATTCTTCAACTTCCGTTATTTCATTTCATACAACTATCCAGGTATGGTTTACAAAGTTGCTTGTCGGTTTGTTTTATCTGATTTCGAGGCAATGGAAACTGAGGCTACCCTTCTCCCCGAAAATAGGAGCAAGGCGGTGTGTTCTTTAAGCATTTCGGCCGATAGTATTGAAGCAAGGTGGGATAAACTTTCTTGGATTAACGAGCTTCCTGTGGATAATTATCCTGAAGATAAGGAAGGTAGGTCCTTAGCAAAATATCTGTACAACACAATAGCTTCCTTTCGTGATTTTCCTGATTGGATCGCCAGTTCTATTGATAGAGTTCTTGTCACAAAGTACAATCAGTACTGGCAAGACCTTCTTAGGACATGGAACTTGAGGAGGTCAAGAGACGAGGAGAGAGTATGCTTTCTACGGGAGCACAAGTTCTATATATACTTGAAGTATTTGGATTTTGGTCTGCATTTCCCTTTCTCAGCTTTTGTTTGGGGCTTCTTCAACTATTTCAGAGTTGCGCTAAGTATGTTCTCACCCAACACATATTGACTTCTAGCGGCTTTTGAGATAGTATGTGAAGAAGTTGAGGTCAAAGCTATGGCTCAGCTATTTAGATTCTTCTTTACTATCTATAGGCAACCTGATGGATGGTACTTCGTTACTGCAAGGCATGGGCATAAGTTCATGGACAGGTTAGAATCCAAGATTCACAAGTGACATGATAAGTTCATGTCAATAGTATTTGATGAAGACTTGGACTTCTAGACCCAATGGATTGAGCCGATACATACAAAGGATGTAGATTTGATGCTGAATGATGGAGCAGCGGCGAAGAAGATTTAAGAGAGGAGGAGAAACAAAATGTTCTTCTGGGATGTCGAAAGAATTATACAGCATTATGAAAATGACGAACCAATATTTTTTGAAAAGGAAGGTACGTTAATGTGTTATCACCGTACTAAGTATAGCCATGAGGAAAGCAATTCTCGAGACTTTGGGGGAGAATAGTGACCTTTGAGCCTTGCTTGGCATGGAAAATGTAAGTTCATATTTTTCCCATGTTTATATTAATTAGTTTACTCGTCTTGTAGATATGGGTACTGGAGAGGTGAATCCTGCAAAGCTATTAGCTCAAGCTAAAGCTAAGAAATCCAAAGTTGATAAGAGGGAGACCAAAAAGCAACCACTTCAAAAGCTACCATACGGCTTGTTGTAGCAAAGAGATCGGCAAAGGAAGCTGCAGCAAAGCAAACAGTTGCATAGATCTCTCATCCTACATCGTGAGAATGAAGGAGATTGAGAATATACAGCTGATCAAGATTTGTTCTAAGGAGCCTTTGGTGGTGATTATTCAAACTTTCATCCAGTCGAGTAGTAGCGAGTGTCGAGAGACACACCTCGAAGTGGAGGATGATAATGTCGTTGTCGCAGAAAGCCTATCGGTAAGGATTGTGGTGGATCCGAGTGATGAAAAAAGATCAGGGAAAGAACTTGCTGGCCAGCCACCTATCAAGAAATCTAAGGGCTTGGATGGACGGGTGAAGGAAGCAATGCGTGCTAAAGCTTTCAGCATCAGTAGCGCCAAATTCGTGCCAAATAGAGAGGTCGGCGAGTACTTTATCCCTTGTTGGGGCTAATAGATTTTGGATACTGATTCGGCCTTGGGAGATAGGATAAAATCTTTGGCTTTAATGGAAGGAATCAATCTTCCAAAAGACAAAGATATCGCCAAGAAGGATTTTAATAGGGTCGGCGGTTGCAATAAGGCCCATGTCATAGCCAAATTGTATGATGTTAGTATCCATAAACATTACTTTTAATTATCGAGCTTGTTCGGGTAATTAACACTTTTTTTTTTTCAGATGAGCAGCCACATTCTTATAGCCTTGAATGAAGTCGACAAAGAAGTGAAGAAGGTAATATCTTCAGTTATATCCAAGTAATATCTAATCATTCTTAATTATAATAACTGAATTTGCTGTAGAAAATTGAGGATGCATATAATGCATCAAAAGCTCAAAATGTTGCCGTTGAGAATGCGAGGATTTGGGCTGAGATGGAGGCAAGAAAGCTTAGAGAAGAACTTGCAGCTGAAAAATTGGCACATGACCTTATCACCAATGAAGTCTTTAGCGTGAAGGTTAGAGTGGAAGAAGAGTACAAAAAGTCCGAAAGCTTGAAAGAGGAGTTGCAGAAGAAGAAGGAGGAGGAGTGCCGGGGCCTTGGCTGGACTATTTGCACGATGAGCGATGATGAAGATAAGCTTAGGATGCAGATAGAAGAGCTAGAGACTAACAACTTGAACTTACAAAGCCGTATGATCGAATTGCAGGAGGCTATGAAGAAGGGACCTTCAATTGAAGAGGCTTTTAATATAGTCACTCCTAGTTAGCAATATGAGAGACTTCTATGCAAGAAGTTGTTAGAAGGGGTTCAAGTGGCAAAGGAGGAGGTGTTGAAGCTTCATCCTGATTATGATCTCTCGTGTTTTGATTTTGCCAATGTCAACGACAAAGTTAGTAGTACTGACAAAGATGAAGGTGATGGGATAGGTGCCAAAAGTGCGAATGATAGTGACAATGAAGCTGATGTTGAGGAAATTGGCTGCTCTAAGAACCCAGCTACCGAGGAAGCCCCAACCAAAGATTAAAATTTACTTTTGAATCTAAGAATAGGTCATAGAACTTGTTGTATTAGCTTACTACATTCTAGTGTAATTAGTGATTGAAATTTAATCAAGGTAATGCTAAATGCTTATAACATTTCACATAACTGCGCTTTTACGATTCATATGGTTATTGCATGTTATTTTGCACTTCCATTTTGTTGGCATACTTTAAATTACTCCATTTGTTTCTCGGCATGTTTTCTATCACACGCCTTGCTATACTTTGGCCTATTTCATATCATAAGCCTATCTCTTCTATGCTTGTTTTATTTCACAAGCCTATTTTTCTTTGGCATGTTTTATTTCACATGCCCATTTTTCCTTGGCATGTTTTATTTCATAAGCTTATTTTTCTTCGGCATGTTTTATTTCGCACGCCCATTTTTCCTCGACATGTTTTATTTCACATACCTATTTTTATACCATCGGTTAACCGTTTGAGGCGTAGACTAGCCATATTATTTAGCTGTATAGTTAATTTGTATAGTTCTTCTGCCGCATTAGGCTAGAACTTAGATCAATTCGTTTGTCGTGCAACTTAGAACTCGTTCATTTGGCAATTACAACCAAATCACAAAGACATTAAATATATAATTGTCATAAATGAATCTTATAAGCATGTTGGCTATTGCTAGATGAGTGATTGTAGAAATCATCCGACATTAATTGAAATAAAATTTCAAATTATTGGCGTTCCAAGCTCGCGGGATGATGGATCCATCCAACCTTTCTAGTCAATAGGCCCTCTCTTTAACGATTTCCCAAATCTTGATAGGATCCTCCTAATTTTCGTCGAGCTTTTCTTGATTTGCTCACGCGCCTAGTGCTTCCATCTTATGGCAAACCAAATCCCCAGGTTGGAAAACCTTATGCTTCACCTTCTGATTGTAGTATCTTGTTGCTCTATGCTGGTATGCCGCAACCCTGGAATTTGCAATGTCTTGGATTTCCGCAATAATGTCCAAATTCGCTGTCAATCTGACTTGATTAAGCAAAACATCAAAATTATGTATACAAAGATTAGGTAAGTCTAACTTAATCGGCAACACGGCTTCAGTGTCATAGGTTAACTTAAATGGTGTCTCTTCTGTTGAGGTTCTATGAGTGGTTCTATATCCCCATAGGACGTTCGGTAGTTCGTCGACTTACTTCCACTTGACTTGATCCACTTTTCACTTCAAGCTGTGCAGTATGATCTTGTTTATGGCTTTGACTTGTCCATTTGTTTGAGGGTGCGCTACAAATGCATAGTTCAACCAAATGCTGTGCTTTTGGCAAAATGTTCGAAACTTGTTGTTATCAAACTGCGAGCCATTATCTGTAATTATCGTATGGGGAACTCCAAATCTAGATATGATGGAGTTGATGATGAAAGCTTTCACTTTTTGCTTAGTGATCTTTGCTATAATCTTGGCTTTTGCCCATTTGGTAAAGTAGTTTACGGCGACAATGACAAATTCTCGCTGGGCAGTAGACTTGGGAAAGGGTCCGAGAATATCTATCTTCCATTAGGCGAAAGGCTAAGGACTAGTTAGGCTATATAATTCACTTGTAGGTGCTTTATTCAACAACCCGTGCTTCTGGCATTGAGGACACTACTGGACAACGTCTTTCGCATCTTCTTTCATAGTCAGTCAATAATAACTGAGTCGCAGTGCTCGAATATACAGTGTTTTTGCCTTCACATCATTGCTGCATATGCTGTCATGAAGTTCAGATAATACCCTCTGGGCATCCCTTAGGGAAAGGCATCAAAGGTAAGGTTAGGATATGCCACGCTTATACAACTGACCGTCAATCAGTGTATAGTTCACAGCCTGGTAAGTCAATCTTTGTGCCTCCTTTTATTGTCAGGGATAGAACTTTCTTTTAGATAATACACTAGGGGATCCACCCATGATTTTTCTTTTGGGTAGGAAGCTAACTCATAGATCTATGAGAGATTGGAGAAGCTTTTCTATAGGAGAAATTCGATGAAAAGTTTCTCATTCAGCTCAAGGAATGCTATACTAGCCAACTTTGATAGCTTATCGGCAGCGATATTCTTACTTCTCAGAATTTTGTGAATCGAAAAAGATAGGAATTCTTTTACAAGTGTTTGTACCACCAATAGGTACTTGTTCATCTCTTCTTCTCATGCCATATAACTTCTGGTGACCTAATTTATTACCAACTAGGAATTAGAGAACACTTCGAGTTTCTCGGCACCAATTTCTTTAGCTAGTTTCAATCTGGCAATTAGAGCTCCGTACTTTACTTTATTGTTACTAGCTAGGAATCCAAATTTCAGAGCCTAATGAACTTTGACATTATGGGGGCCTTGGAGAACCAGGCCTGCACCACTCCCTTCTTGAGTCGAAGAACCATCAACATAAAGAAACCAGATATGTGTCTCGACAATCTCCGCACAGTTTCATCCCTTATGAATTTAGCTAGAAAATCTGCCAGTACATAGGCCTTTAGTGTCATTCTGGGTTTATATTGTACACCATGGGCACTAAGCTCCAAGGCATATTTCATCATCCTGTTTGAAGAATTGGGTCTCTGTAATGCTTACTATAATGGTTGATTGGTGAGGATAATAATCTAGTGAGCTTTAAAGTATGGCTTCAATTTTTTTGTCGGGAGAACTACTACCAATATAAATTTTTCTATCTTTGTGTACTGAAACTCTAGCCCTTACAGAACATGACTTACGTAATAAACGGGTCAATAATCTTTGCCATCAATTTGGACCAATACAGAGGAAAGTGCTCGGTAGCTGAATAACAAATATAAGTATAAATTTTCTCTAGGAATGGGTGTCGAGAGTATTGGGGGTGACATAAGAAATTCCTTAAGGTCATTGAAAGCTCTTTCATAATTGTTGGTCTAGTTGAATTCCTTTAGATTTTTTAAAATTTTGAAGAATTCTACGCACCTATCTATACTTCTTGATACGAATCTATTGAGGGCGGCAATTCGCCTAGTGAGTTCTTGTACCTCCTTGACCATGCGAGGTGACTTCATATTCTTTATGGGTTCAATCTTTCTTGGATTGGCCTTGATGCCACGTCGTGTGACCATATACCTGAGAAATTTTCATAATGTTGCACCAAAAACGTACTTCTATGGGTTGAGTTTCATGCTATATCTCCTTAATGTGGGAAATATCTCCTCTATATCAACGAGATGATGATTTTCCTTTATGCTCTTCACAATTATGTCATCCACATATACTTCAACATTCTTATGGATCTGAGATTTGAACATCTTTGTTACTAATCCCTGGTATGTAGCACCAGTGTTCTTTAGCCTGAAAGGCATCACTGTATAACAGTACGGTCTAAAATTGGTAATGAAAGATGTGTGGACTTCATTGGCCTTTTCCATCCTAATTTGATTATAACTGGAGAAAGTATCCATAAAAGAAAGCAACGCATGTCTTGCAATTGCATCTATCGTCTAATCGATTTTTAGCAATAGGAAATAATCCTTAGGATAGGCTTTATTGAGATTCGTGAAGTCTATGCATATTTACCATTTGTTGTTAGACTTCTTGACTAGCATACAATTTGCTAGCCAAGTTGGATAAGGCTCTTCTTGGATGAATCCTGCTGTCAATAATTTATGGACCTCTTCTTCTATTACCGCTTGTCTCTCTAGTGCAAAATGTCTCTTTTTCTGTTGGACCACCTTTACATCCGGGTCAATCTAGAGCTTGTGCACCATAACGTCTGTCAGAATACTAGGCATGTTCGATGGTGACCATGCAAACACATCAACATTAGCTTGCAAGAAGTCAATCAAACTTTTTCGGACATCAATTGACATGGGTTTTCTTATCCTTATCGTCTTCTCGAGATCATTTGCCAAAGGAATTTCCTCTGTATCATTCTTGGCATTCTCCATGTTGACTAACTTGCTTTCTAAGCAGGTCTCAACTTGTAATACTTCCTTTCGCCTTAAAGCCCTTATATATAAAGAGTTTGCCAATTGCTGATCCTCTCTACACACACTGACCCCCATGGGAGTGGAAAACTTGGCTTTTAGATGTGCCGTTGATGGGACGATGTTGAGTAAATGTTGGCATGGCCATCACATTATCATGTTGTAAGGAGACCAACATTTGATGACAAGAAAATCCACTTTATCCTCTGGAACATGCTCGTCATTGCCGATCTGTATTGGCAAAGAGATAACTCTAGCTACTTGGACGGGTTGATTATTGAAGACATAGAGGTTATACTTATAAGACCGTAGTTGTGCTTTGATCTTGGGCCTCACTTCATCGAAAGCATGTTGAAAAATGATATCGGCTGAACTTCCCGTATCAATGAGAATCTTCTTAACTTCAAAGTTGGCGACTCTTGCATTGATGATAAGTGCATTGTTGTACGACCTTTGTATGCCCTTAAAATCCTCTTCACCAAAAGATATTGTATTATCAATCCTAACCTTCTTTCCATGAATATTGTAAACGTAATTCCTGGCATTAACCGAGTTCTTCGAACTCGGTTAGCCTATACTAGATCCGTCGACAATTATATTAATTACTCTATTGGGTGCTTTGTTGGGATTAATATCCCTTGCATCTCTTACGGCCATTGCTGGCCGAGTGTCATCCTCGTGTTCCTCTCTTGTCCTCTAAGACGATCTTTTGATTCTTTCAGCATTCTGTGTTAGAAATTTGCGTAAGTGCTCGCGTTGTATTACATCTTTGATTACATTCTTGAGTTGAATGCACTCATCTATATTGTGACCCTTGTCACGGTAGAAGTCGTAGTACTTGTTCGAATTTCTTTTTGAGGGATTGCCTCGCATTCTTTCCGGCCATTAGAGGAGACCTTTCTCCCTACGGACCTCCATCAAAATATCTAAGATTAGATGATTGACGGGCGTGTGAGATGAGAATGTCAGGATCTTTGGTCTCTCCCTTTCGGCATTTGAGTCGTTGTCATTGTCAATGCTAAGTCTATCCTTAGCATTTTTCCGTTTGTCATTCTTTCCATCTCCTTTGCTTTTATCAGCTTCTTGCCTTGCCTTTATGTTGTCTTCATTCGTATTTTTTGTTGTCGGTGCCTTTGTGTTGTCTTTGATTAGCTTTTCGGGTGAAAACTTTTATGGAGAAGGTTAAGGATTCGTTTGGCTCAGAATTTTCTTTGGCTAAATCAAGACAGAATTGCTCGAGTCGAGTCAATTGTTGTTCATCAGTAGGCTGACTCCCTCCTTCACGTTGGTAAGAGGAAGTACCAGCACTTACACCTCGTGTCATCCTAGTTCTAGTCATGTAGTCGTGTTTAGAGAAAAATAAACGGTGTCAAATGTTGTTGATGAATTTTAGGGTTAGAAAATAGTCTTGCAAAAGAGAGTAAAATACTTAGTACCGGGGCCAGTCCGGTATCTAAGTTAAAATGGTGATTTAATATATTAAATATGAGAATGAGAAGTGTTTGAGAGTTCTTACAGAGTTTCTTTCCGATATTTATAAACGGTTATCGTATCTAAAGCAGTTGTCGAGATAACTGTTAAGATACGTAGAGAGTTTTTGATTTGACATATCCCCTAATATATAAGGATAATAAGTGGTTATAAAATATAACCGTACTTATGATAACTGTTCGCGTTATAGATTTGAATTCAAACCTAAAGTGCTTCTTTTGCTCGGCATAAGTGTTGAGTGTTTTCTACGGAGTGCGAATACTGAGAGATTCGATTACTCAGCTTCTCGACTAACGAAAGGACAAATGTAAGTTAAGCGAAAACTAATTATTAACAAAATCTAGCCTATAGATATATGAAGGTAGGAAGATCACAACTATACCCCTGGAATATTGGTTTCTTCCTTTTTCGCATGTTACACATTCTTATTATAAAGTCTTAGTCATTATTAATTTATTGAATTGGATTATGTACTAATTAAACATACAAGGTTTCACAATTAATTATTTATTATTTTTAACTTTTTACTGGCATAAGACAAAAATGAAGACAATGAATTACTATTAGCATTATTGTGTTATCCATGTTTCTCAATAACTTTTGTATTGACTTCTCGGTTTGTATTTCTAGTCCTTAATCTTACATTAACTAATTACTAAGTTGTTTAGCAACTAATATTTTATGCATTTAGTATTTTTAAATTTTCACATGTATCGCGAGTACAGTATTCATTAATAACATAACATATAGTTTCTGGTCAAGCTAAATTGTTCCATAAATAGAACAAGGTTTATCAACTTCAACTTATCTCTATTTGCCAAAAAGTTCACCATATAGCTTCTTCTCATCACTATTAAGCTGGCCGACAACACCACCACCAGACCACTTTTGACCGCCGTCGAGAACCGCACCACATTGCCATTTTCCAAAAGAAATTGTTAAAAATATCATGAGCACCAAAATTTGTCGAATTTTATAAGTCGGTATATTTCAAACCTAACTCATGTTTTCAAAGCAAATTTTATATTTCAATCATTGATTCGTAGAACTCAAAAAGAAATGGCGAAAATTCTGCTTCGGGCACGAATTACAATATTTATTAAACTAACAAAATCAATTTTTTTTACCTCAAAATTGTTGGATAGCTTGTCTAGCAGCTTCATTCTTATTAGTGAGGTCGATTTATTTTTTTTTTTTTGGGCCAAGATGTGAAATTATAAACTCGCGATGTACTTAGTATAACCTCATTAAGTGTGATTTTTAGGTCTCAGCTTGATTACTATAAGTTTTCATCTCGGAAATTTTATGTTTTGGGTAATTTATCCAGTTTAAAAAGGTTTTACGCTAAAAATGCAAGTTCAAAAATATGGCCCAGATTTGTAAATTCTTCAAAATCTCCACATCTGATGTAAGGATTATTATGAATAAAAAAAGCTTTGCTACAAAATTTGAAACCTCCTAGATGAGCTTTCTAAGAAAAATGGGTATTGGATGATTAAATTTGTAATTTTCGAAAATATCGGGAAGGTGTAAAATAGTTACTTGTCACTTTTTCTTGATATAAATATTGATTTACAAACGAGATAGACTGAGATTAATTGTTCCTCTCTACTCCCATCCCATTACCAAAGCTATAATATATAGTTGAACTAAAAAACACACACACACAATATATCATATGTAATTTTTGGACTACAAGTATTAACTTGTGAATCCAGCTTACTAAGTTACTAGTAGGCCTCCAATGAGTAACCTTAATTATTGTTAAATATCTCGAGTCTAAGTACCCCGGCCCTCTTCCTGTTTACGCCCATAAACATGTCTCCTTCTGTGTGGAATTTTGGTATTGTTGTTCTAGTCTTATTTCTTTGTGGGCGTATGTGTATAATTACTATATAAATACATTGAATTATATATATTTGGAATGAGTTGATATATGAAATGTAAATTGATGAATGGTATATAAATATCAATAAAATTTTAATATATAAAAGTATGATTTCGATATTTTTTAAAAAATACATTTATTATCACATGTTAAAATTTTTTATTGATATCTATACTCAAAATACGTGGAATGCATACATTTGTATGTGATTTGATACTACATTGGGTTGAATATGCTCGAGCTGCACATGTAACGCCTGGTTATGGTCAACATAATACATTGTTTATTGCGTTTACGGCATGCCATAAGAGAATCTATAGGTGGGATTTTCAGATATTCTGTTTTTTTTTTTGGGGGGGGGAGATATGCTAAATGATTTCATATTGTAACTATCAAAATAACATAATGTATTATTTTATAGAATGTAAATAATATAAAGTCTAGGATATATATTTGGGAGATTCAAGAATAGTTACTCACTTCTCGAAGATAATGACTTGGGCCTTCTACAACAAGCTTTCGGTGCATAATCATGTCTTTCTCCATCAAACGATGATATGAAGTGATTGGCCAAAGTGCATGCGTGTCCTTTTCTTTTACTTCGCCTATGCCTATGTCGAACTATGATAAATTCTTCTTCCCATAATTTGGCCCCGTGAAAAGGGCAGGCAAATTATCGCCTACATAATGGTGACGTTAGATTCAAAAGAATCGATAGCTAGTATATTTTCAAATTAATCCAGGAAAGACAATTATCAGGAATCTCAGTGTGATAAGTAACATTGCCAAATAGAAGTATAATGATTAACAAAACACACAATACGCACGCACAATAATAGAAGTTTCAATTCTAGTATCCTCGTGATAGTGCTAATTATCAACTTTCTACTAGTATGTGAAGTTTTGAGAAGTCTCTTCTGATTGACCCTTAGTAAATGCATGATTTGAAGCATCCATTTATTATTCCTAAAATGAGTGCCTTAAAGATCGCATTGAATAGTGAACCTTAATTAAACAAAAAGGAAAAACTGAAAAATCGAAAAATGGCAAAATGGTTGCATGCCATAATCTTCAAGTGGTCATGCTACCATATTCTAGGAGTTATGGATTATAATAGATCACTATAGATGAATTATGTGATTTACTTATAATTATAGATGATCATCATAAATAATAATTCATCATTCTTAAGAAAAGAAGAAAAATAATTTTTCTAAGTTAATCGATACAATCCACCTATGATGCGATTAGATTTGATGATATTCTTTGTACTTGACTTGTAAGGGTAGCAGGTACGTGAGGTGGGTTTCACTACTCATCCCTATACCTATATTATATGACTCACTGATAGCGATGGATTGTGACTCACCTAGCTTTTAAATATGATAGTTAGTCATCCCTTGATCTTGACATAAATGATTATGCGCTCTTATAAGGATTTTGCAACTTTTCAGACTTTTAATCTTAATTGTTTTGTATTTTTTAAATTATTTTTATTATATTATTTAATTTGATAAATTAATATCATTATTGAATTGGTTATTACGAGCCTATCAGAAGAAGATATGTACCAATGGTGAAAGGATCTTATAGAAAACCTGAAAAAGGTTGAGCAATCATACAAAAGAAAAAAAAAAATATAAGGATTCTTTTACCCTGCTTTCGGTTGTGGCTAGTTAATAATATTATCATGTTACCGAGAAAAAAATTGCAATTCTCCCTTTATTATAATTCCGTTAACTAAGTTTTAAAGAAATATATTGCCAATATTGTAGTTATTAAGTTCTAAAGCTCTGCTTACTTATAGAAAAATTTTGCATTACAAAGAATGGGAAAACTAATAGTTAAATGCTAAATAGTAGGTCTACCTAAATTGATTGAAAAACATTTTCTAAAAAAGTGGGCTTCTATTTTTTCAACATTGTTTGAAAAACAATTTTAGATGGTTTTCTAAATACCTACATTTTGGAATATTCTTTTTGCACGGTAAAATTGAAGAAATTAACCTATCTAACATATTGTCTTTCCTTTTCTGATAGAATTGAAATAAAAGAGGACTAACAATTGAGAAGTGAAAAGGTGCTTACATAAATTAAGAAAAAAAAAAAAAAAAAACCACCTAGGCATTCTTTTTTGTACTCCGTGAGCTTGAATATAGTTACGCTCCGAGTGTTGTTTGAATTTTCTAGCTAATATTGTTATAAAATAAGGATTTATAAAGTGGGCTGAGCAACAAGGTAATTTAACTCGGCAAATCAGTCTTGGAAGATTTGTTTGAGGTTATCATCCTGAAAAACCTAAGTCCCATTTCAGGTTCCTGAATTCTTAAATCGGGATTCCCTGGTTTGTTTTGGGCTAGTATGCTTGCTCATCTAACGCACCCCATAGAACATATCTTAGGAGTTAACAAATTGAAATTTCCTTTGGGATCCCTTAAATTTTTTTATGTCATGCTCAAAGATTTGCCATTCACTTTAATCAAAATACTTATGAATCTTAACAATCTAACTTGACAGAAAATCAATATTTTGCCATATCATTATCTATTATTCTAAAAGCAATAAGCTAGTTTGTAAATTTAAGTATCCTCTATTTATATTTGAAATAGAACCTTTGGCTCTTTCTCTAGGCTCTAAGAAAGATTGAAGACTTAAATGGAACACTTCAAATTAAAAGTAATGAATAATTAAACCAACAAATAAGAGTTTTTTTAATCATTTAACCCAAAAGTTTTAAAATTGTATTGTCAAGATATTTACAACCATGGTCTTATAAAATAATACTAAATCCCTTCCACAATCATGGTCTTAACTATAGGGTATCATAATCTAGTCCACTTAAACACACAATTTTCTTGTTGTGAGAACTTATAATTGGATCCAGTTCTTTTCTCTTTTTAGGTGTATAGTTCAAGTTACTCTCTACCTATAAGTCATCTTAGAAACAAGTCAAGAGTCATTACCTTGATGTTACTTCTTGTCGTTATTAGACCTCTTCTCTAAACTGGGGCCAAAGCTAAATCGTTCACTTACTGGCAAGAGATTAGTACTTATACTATTTATGGTGCCCCAAACAAAAAATAGTGACTAATCAAGCTAACAAACAATAATGGGATTTTTCAACCACTCACAAAAGTTTAAACTTATGTTGTCAATATATTTACTATCATGGTCTTATAAACTAGTACTAAATCCCTTTCACAATCTATGTAGACTTCACTTAACCATAAGGTATCACATTTAGACTTATCGTCCATTATTGGATTGCCATTTGTTGTGAGGTTTTGGGAGCACAAAAAGAAATTAGAAGAACTGAAGTCTAAATCCTTAAATTTTTGGGTTTAGTTGATTCATCTTATGTGAAAAATTATTTTTTGAAACTGGACAAGCACATTTCTAGTTTTTCTTAAAGGGTTCTTGAATTGTAAATTTGGCTAGAATGAAAATAATTTTTTCCAAATAAATGTTCTTATTAATCCTTCTTGAAACCATCTAATCAAAATCTTTATACACAATATTGAACTAAAAAAGACGTAACGAAATGATCAAAGCGTATCACTTCCAAATTAGACTGTAATTTTTGGGATAGTAGTCAAGAGTAAGAACCTAACTAAGAGTATAAAAGGAAGTCCTCTTTGATTAGACTGATTATGAGTTATCATTTCCTTAGGAAAGAGATATTCAAAGACCCTAACAAGAAAGTTAGCATGTTACTGGGTTAGCCTTGATGGTATTGGGATTAGGAGATATTTTTAGAGACTAAAAAATAATATAAAATACCCTACATGGTTACTGAGAAAGGGAATGGATTAGTAAAGGGATCGTGCCTCTTAATAAGAATTTGTACTCCTTAGCAAATTTCACAAAAAAAAAAAGAAAAAAAAAGAAAGGAAAAACAGAAGGAAAAGAGAGAAAGAGAGAAAGAAAAGGTAAAGGCTTTTTATAAGTTTCTCCATCCATTTCCAAACCAATGTAATTTGCTTCCTTTGAATGTGGTTGCACCTTTTAAATTGAGCCTAATAGTCTAGGTCATTCTTTTTTATTAATGTCTACTAACTTTTTTTCAAATCAAGGGACCTTATCCTTAATGCTTGTTCTATCATAGGTAGCTTCTAACAATAGATTTCATTTTTGTAAATATCCAAATCATAAAGCTTTTGAAAAGGATTACATCACCTCTATTGCTTCTTCAATGGTCTTTTAAGGTCGTAAGCTAGCTCTTAGGGCATTTTCCCTTCTTCCATTATCTTTAAGGTTCTAAGATAGCCTATATGGTGCTTTCCCCCTTTTAATAATCTTTTAAGGTCCAAGCCAGCTCATGGAGCATTATCCCAACTCCTTTAAGGTTTTTAGCCAACCCATACAATGCTTTCCCTTTGTTAATCTCTCTTAAGGACTTAGCAAGCCTGTAAAGTACCTTCCCTTAGTTAATCTCTCCTAGGGAGTTATCTAACCTATAAGGCACCTTCCCTTAGTCAACTTTTCTTAGGGTTTTAGCTAGCCTATAGAGTACTTTCCCTTCATAAATTTCCCTTAGAGTTTTATCCAGCCTGTAAGGGTGCTTTCCTTTCACCAATTTTAGGTATCTAGCTAACCCATAGGGCACTCTCCCTTCATCTATCTCTTTAGGGGTTTTTTTTAGCTCGTAGGGCACTTTCCTATCGCTAACTTCTCTTAAGGTCTCAATAAGCCTTTAACTAATCTCTCTTGAGGTTTTAGCCATCCAGTAAGGCTCTTTCCTATCATCAATCCATCTTAGGGTTTTATTTAGCCTTTGAGGCAATTTCCTTTTGTCAATCACTCTTAAGGTCAACTCAAAAGAGCACTGCTAGGTTTTGAATCACTTTCTTGTTTAAGGTCGCTAATCCCTTAGAGACATTCCTACTTAGGTCAATTAGTTCAAAAGAATACTATTGTGTTTTAAATCACTTTCTTATTTAGGGTTGCTAGTTCTTTGCAGATGCTCCTATCTACGTCAATCAGCTCAAAAGAGCACTACTAGGTTTTAAATCGATTTCTTATTTAGGTTTGCTACTTAAAAGACCACCATTAAGTTTTAGTTTGATTTCTCATTTAAGGTTGCTAGTCTCCTATAGATGCTTCCACTTAGGTCAGTTAACTTAAAAGAGCACCATTAGGTTTTAAATCAATTTTTTCATTTAGGGTTACTAGTCTCTTAGAGATGTTCCTACTTAGGCCAATTGATTTCTCATTTAAGGTTACTAGTCCTATAAAGATACTCCCACCTAGGTCAATCAACTCAAAAGGGTACTAATAGGTTTCATATCGATTTCTCATTTAAGGTTGCTAGTTCTTTAGAGACATACCCACTTAGGTTAGTCAGCTCAAAAGAGCACTATTAGGTTTCATATTGATTTCTTATTTAAAGTTGCTAGTCCCATAGAGATTCTTTTACCTAGGTTAGTTAGCTCAAAAGAGCACTACTAGGTTTTAAGGGTTGCTAGTCTCTTAGAGACGCTTTAGCCTAGGTTAATTAACTCAAAGGAGCATGAGTAGGATTTAAATAGATATCACATTTAGGGGTGCTAGTCTTTTAGAGACGCTTTAGCCTAGGTTAATTAGCTCAAAGGAGCATGAGTAGGATTTAAATAGATATCACATTTAGGGGTGCTAGTCTCTTAGAGATGCTCCTGCTTAAGTTAGTCAACTTAGAAGAGCATGAATGGGATTCAAATTGATATGGCATTTAAGGTAGCTAGTCTCATAGGGATGCGCCTGCCTTGGTTAGTTAGCTTAGAAGAGTACAACCAAGTCCTAAATTAAGCTTTCTTACCTTAGGATAGCCAACTCTAGTAGCACTACTTTATCATTTGGTTTTGGCCAACTCATATAGTGCTTTTCTTGTCTTAGATGTTATCATTTGGGGCTCTTACTAGCACTTAGAGCACTACCCTTTATTTAGTATCATTTTAAGGTTTTTGTCAACTCATATGGCGCTACCCTTCATATAATGTCGCTTTTAGGGTCTTGACAGCTTTGAAAGTGCTTCCCTTTCATTAGAAATTTATAAGGTTATAGTAAGCTTTTAGGGTACCATACCGTTCTAAAAACTCATTCTTAAGTCTTGGCTAGCTTATAGATCGCCTTCTTTCTATTTCAAAATATATTTCACCAATCACCAAATCCCTAGTAGACTAAGCTCATGATAGCTAACTATTTATAGTGTTGCTTAGAACAAGTTTATCCTCAAGGCAAAAATGGTGTCTTATTTATCTTTATGGTAATGTTTTCCTCAAACTTCATTACAAAGAAGAATAGTTGTAGATATTCTATTTTTGTTTCTCTTGTAGTTTTAAGGATAAAGGAAAAGTCATAATAAAAAAATATAAAAAAAATTGAAAGACAGAATTTTTAGGAAAATCAAAGTCTTAGTTCATTTTAAGGTCATTGGGTCACATGGAACGAGTCATCTCATTTTTTTTAGTCTAATAAGATGAAAGTGTACATTTGTGATTTGAAAATTCAAGCTATATTTGAGAATATTAAATTTTTCTAAAAATTTAAAATTCAAACCATGATTGATGCTAAATCTTTCTTATTCACAAAATGAAATTAATTTAAGTTAATTAAGGCTTCAAACAATGCCTTGAATGACCTTAAATTGGTAAATTTACTAAAAAAAGAGTGGTTTTGAAATAATTGTACGATTTATGAATAAAAGCTCGTAAATCGTTCAATTAAGTTCAATTTGAAAACTAGTTCTAATTTATATGTGTTAAGAATTTCATGAGAAAGATTTTTATTTATTTATTTATTCTTATTTTTATTTTTATGTTTTTTCATAGGGTGGTCCAAAAATCAGTGTTAAATAAAATTTAATTGCAATATTAATTGAAAACAAAGCTCAGCTAAGTGGTTGAGGCATGCCTTAGAGTGTTAGAAGTCAGGGGTTCGACAAACATTAGGTACAAGTTAGTTGATTGCATTGACTTCATTTTCTTCACCATTTTTTCTAGGTTACTCACCCTTGTTCATGACCATTTTTGATAACATTTCCTACATAATTTTACTTAATTAAAGGTGAAATCGTATAGATTACATGGAGATCTTTTGAACCATACCTAGAACAAGGTCGAATACATGTATTAAGAGGATCAAATTTGCCCTTGAAAATAAAGAAAAATCCTGACTTGAGAATTAAGCTCTTGCAAATTTATTGAATCTAAGTTATAAGGGAAGAATGGAAGCTTCCATTAGTTATTGGAAGCAACAAGATTGAGCTTTAAATGAAAATAACACATAAAATCATGTTAATTTCGCTCTAAATCAAGATCTTACAAGTTGGCCAATGATGGTTGAATCAGCCATTGATGGCCCTTTCTAAGCTTACTCAATATCTAATAACTATAAATAACCTCTCCATTCTTCATACCTGACATGAGCTTCAATTAAAATCACTCCTAAAGTTCCATACTTAAGCTTTCTCCCTCTGCCTAAGGTTTCCTTTCTCTTTTTAAAGAAAGCCAAAGTTTCAAGCGATTTGGGGAGAAAATAACAATACAAACTTATTCTTGAGTGCATTAAAGGTAGGAAAAATCCCATCTTGCGCTTCAATTAGTAAAAGAAAGCTCAAATTGTAAAATTGAATTTGGCTACCATTGTAAGTGCATGAACTACTATCCTCCACCCATCTTTGACTCGAACTAAACACATTAACATGGGTGCTACCCTTGAAAAACCCCTTGCCGACATACTAATCTCCTTCGACAACCACCTATTATAGTTGTGTGCACCCAAGCAACCGCTGCTTACTCCTTGCCAAGCTTACGTGTAATGCATGTGTTTAGGTTGAAGATCAAAAGTTCAATCTGAACTCAATGACTTGACCTAAATATCAACCTAACCTATATCCATCTCCTCAAGCTTATTTCCAAGTTTAGCCCACTTCATTTTTATTTACTTATTTATTTATTAATTCACTTTTTCTTTCTTTTCTTTTAATTTGTAAATGATTTGATAAAAATAATATATTAATAAACATGTAGATTTAAAAAAAAAAAGGAAAAAAGAAAAAAGGAGAGAAATTTTTTATTTTTTTAATAAATGATGATAAGGTAGCATTTCTCTTTTTATTTTATTTTAGATTTTTTTCCCTTCCTCTTTTTAATAAAAATTTAAATTAAAAAAAATTTCTCATTTAAAGAGAACTTGTTTTCCAAAAATTAAAAAAAAAAAATAGTAATAGTAAACATTTTCCAAAGTTAAGATTTTTTTAGAATTTTTCCAAAAGATAAACATATGAAAAATTAGAACTCTTTTTTTTCAAAAATTTTTCTCCAAATAAATAAAATTTTTAAGAAATGTAAATTTTGTTATTTTCTCAAACTAAAATAAACCAATAAATTAAAAATTTATAAAAATAAAGTATAAAAGTCTATTCCTAAATAGGGAGTACGTAGGTACTTGTAAGTAACTATCAGGTAACTTAAAATAGGGAAATTTTTTCCTTTTATAAATAATTTAATTTCTTATTTTCATCTCTTTTGTGCAAACAAAAAGTGTAAATAAAAATTAATTTTCTTTAGTTGCAAATTAAAATCCATCTTTCAACTTAAAAGGGTATTTTGAAAGATAAAACTAAAATTGGAAAGTTAGAGTGGTACTCGTTTAGGGTTTATTACTCTAGCCAACGAACTCAAAATCTTTGGTTGTTTCAAAATCATTTTTCAAAGTGATTTTTTTTTTTTTTGATAGCTCAGTAGGTATGCTAGAATCAATCTACCCAATCAGGTCTAACTTATCTTTTTTTCTCGACCTCGATTAGGTGATGACTCCAAAAATTTATTTTATTTTATTTTAAAGTTTATGAAAAATTAGTTTTCCTTAATTTCTAATCGAGGGTCTATATTAAATAGATATAGGATTTAATATAGATCAAATTAAGAAAAACAAGAATAAAAAATTCAGGCTCCACGATGTCTATAGGTTGCTCCACTAAAATCGGACGCTATAATTCATTCATTACCACTATAGTAGTAACCACTACATATTCCATCTATTTTACTCCACTCTATCTTAATTGTCAAAATTTACTTAAAAATCCCAAAATATTTAACTTTAATTTCATTAATTTTATTTTTTAATGAAAATAATGTATAAAGGCTAAAATAATTTTTATATATTCTTTTTTTATATATAAAGAGCATATTAAAAATAAAAAAAAACTTTTCAGAAAATCAAACAGTATCAAATGCAAAGGGAGCCAAACAATTCTCCCTCCACTTTTTATTATATTTTATTTTTCACTACAAGCATCACCCAGTCCACACTACTTATATTCAATGAGAAACAAACAAGCATTACCATTGAATTTGGCACTTTTTGAAGTAATGAACGAAGCTCGTGGTTATGGGTGACATTTTCATCCATTAATGCCATCTTTTGTTCTAATCACCATATTAATCAATGGGCTAACTTTGGTACTTTATGGCATATAAAACAATGGGAGCCAATTTTTATAATGTGGGGTTGGTTCCTCGAGGTCCTATCGTTGTCCCTGGGTCATAGGAAATGGAATGGTCAAAACTCAAACCTAACTTTAGGTTATCTTTTTTCTTTTTTCACAAGGCATTTCTTTTTCTATGTGGATTCCATTCTCTTTCATTCATTCGTGCAATCAAAAACTAATTTTAATTGAAAGGGAAAGCTGTATTACACTCGGCAAAGCAACTATTTAAGCAATTTAGGTGCTTTGTCTTTGTCTGCTTATATCTGCGCCAAAAATGCCGTTTTGCTTTCTTCTATTGCCCGATGTTCGGCCTACCTTACCTTCCTTTCTTTATACACTCACTGCAGACATACGTTTTCTTTCTTTCTTTTTTTTTTTTTTCTTTTTTATTTCTAGAGTCTACGTTTTCGAATTTTTATTTTAAGATCTAAGTTCTTAGAGATAGGTCAAAACAGGATTTCTATTACCTTTAATTACAAACGCCGATAATGTTAGGTTCAAAATGAACAAATTAAAAAAAAAATCAAAATATAGGTTCAAAAATGGAAAAAAAAAACTAAAAAATAATATGACCACATATTTAATTAAATTCTTAATTCTTAGTTAAATCTAAATCCCAAAATATATATATATATATATATATATATACATTTAGCCCCTTTTTATTTCGAATTTGTATGTCTAGATCTTTTAATCTTTAAAAACAAGTTTCTTAATCTTTTTTATGATTATTTTGCACTTGAAAAATAGTAAAAAGTGTTTTATTTATTTTTTTACTTATTTTATCAAAGGATGAAATAATAAAATAAGATGAGAAAAGATGTCCTTAAATGATACTCCATTTTAAAAGTAAAAGATCTAAGCGCGTATTAAGCAAACATAAAGGATATATTTATGATACAATCTATTTTCTATACTTTTAGCCCGCCTAGGCATGCGGGGAGCTTGGCACCGGAATTTCGGGGCTCTTTTTAAGTCACTGGATTTCAGGCTTTTCTTATACCTTTGCTGGGTGGATTGCATTGTTATAGTTTGTAAATAAGATGAGATTAACCCACATTAAACTCACAATAGTGCCAATTGTATCTCTTGATTGATTGAGGGAACATGCTTTATAATTTCGATGTGTAAAATTGATTTTGCCCTTAATTCATTTGAAAATGTGATGTGACTTATCCTTAAATTCGGCAAAACACTCCCAAAGAAAGGTAAAAAGGTGATGCGGATACGATTTCAATTGAAGACCCATTGTAGAATCCATGGAAATTTCCCTCTTAATGCCAATAAAATTTTTCTTTTACCTTAAATTGCACTCTCTTCCATTCAAGTAACCAAAATAGAAGAAAGAGCAACATTTTCTTTTTCATTTTTTTTTTTTTTGGACCATGAAGAAACAGCAACGTTAACACCTAACAAATCATTAATCAATGGCTCCTTTGTTTTAACTAGAAGGGCATAATATGAGTGGTCTTAGTATCATAACTCCTTAAGCTAGACCTAGAATCAACCCTTAAGACCTTAATCAAATCCCCACACATTCCCTTCACATTTGGGGAACAGTTACTTTGCATTAGCAACAATATCTTTGCCAACCCATTCTCTCTCCTCACCACTTCCTTCGCTCTTTCGTCGCAAAATAAACAACACACGCTCCATAGAATCGTCACCGACCGTTCCGTAGCTACGCTCGACACTTTAAACGCTCTGAACAGTATTAACTCCATACACGACGCGTGGCTGCATAAAATGTTTCTCCCTTCTTTGCACGACGACACCGTTTCGAGGAGCTTCAGAACCTTCTCGATCAAGTAAGTGTTTAGGTTCAATGATGGAGAGAGGATACTCGAGAGCGACTTGATTGTGTCCTCATTGGCGAGCGTGATCTTCACGCGCCTCAGCATCGAGAGTGAGATTAAGCAGGAGAGGACGGTTTCCAGTAAGGTCGAATCGGTATCCGGAGAGATTAGGTTTTGAAATTGAAGTAATAAGCCTTCCTTTTCAGCGATTAAAAGCTTTGATTCGGCGTTAATGGCGATCGACTCGATGATCTTGATTGATGCGATCTTCGAGTCCTGATTTCCTCGTTGCATGACGCGGATGATTGAATTCAAGCACTCCGTGTTCTTCATGACTGGATTCTCACGATCGTCTGATCTCTTCAACGCAATTTCCAAAGCCCTAACCGCCAGCTCCATTGCGTTAAGGCTTTTACGCAAATGGTCATCCGCATGAACGAGAAAATCGACTAGAAAGCTTTCCAAGCCTTCTATGTTAGCGAGAAACTCACGATTCTCTGCTGACTCGCTCGAGAAACGGAGGATTTTAGCAAGGGAAGAAGAAACCTCCCTATCTGAGGGATTATCGGAAGTGATTATCTTCTCGACGATAACGATGATGTGTTCTTTAGATAAAGGTGATTCCAACTCAGAGTTTGCCTCGTGTGAGTCAGCGCCAACTTGATTATTATAGTCGGACCAGATCTGGATAAGGCGTTCGAGGGTACGGTTAGGGACGAAGTCTTTAGTTTGTAGAACTTGCATGGTGGCGGGACACGTATTATGGCCACTATCGAGCCACCGCTGAATGCTGGACCGATCGTAGGTGACACCAGTGCAGAGACTCACGGGCGATTTCATCACGTCCAGGGATATAGGGCACCGGAAAAAGCTAGGAACCGTAATGTAAAGGTCGTCCCGGACCATTTTCGGTCTTATTTCGTTTGGTTGATGATAAATCAAAAGATAGAGTGTCAGAATGAAAGAAAATGGAAGCAATCCAGAGGGGTGGGCCGGTGGGGGGGGGGAGAGAGAGAGAGAGAGAGAGAGAGAGAGAGAGAGAGGGAGAGGTATGGACGGAGCAGACATCCGTTTAAAGAGAGGCGTGGAGAGAGAGGGGGGGAGAGTCAAAGAAACAGTGACGTCAGAAAATGCCTTTGGCTTTACTTTATTGTTTTGCTTTTAGCGTTTTGCATATCGATCGTCAGTGTGTCCTGTGGTGTGTGATTTGTGATGGATGTGAGAGATTCGGGATTTGGTCTTTGGTCAATCAGACCAAACAATAACGTTTCTGCTGATTTGGATTTCTTTTCTTGTATCTAAGGTTTCTCGTAGTGATAAAGTTGTAAAGAGAAATACTTTTACATTTTTTAATATATTAATTATAAGATCTATAAAAGAATATGTGCTTAAAAATATAAAAACATCTTTTTATTTACTATATATGTGTATAAAATAGAAATATCCGGACATTTACTAAAATATTTTTGGTGCATCTTTTTTCTTTTTTTCTTCTATATGGAAAGTAGCAAATTAAATCTAATTTATAAGTTGTGTTTATATCGCCTTATGCATCTTAATATATATATTTATTTAATATTTATTATATATATTAAATATATATTTTCCTTATCTTTCAATAACTCGATTTTAAAACCATACCAAAACAAAAATAGAATATACAAATTTTACAGACATATATGTATTATTGTTGACTAGAGTTGCTGCATATTTGTTAAGCGTCAAAATAAAAAGAAGTTGATTACACTTAATTTTGCTTTTTTCAGTTCTATCAAGATACAAAGATAAAGTTTCTTTTATTTTTTTTTTTTTCTCGAATTCACTTGTCAACAATTGTGGCGATAAACCTGAATATATAGCTACTTTATTTATTCGCCGTTCACTTCTAACTTTTGACGTTAGACTTTGGAGTTACTTTTCATTTCCATTTTATTCTTCATCTTCTTTAATTGACATAGCATCGTTTTCTTTTACGGGATTGGGGACCACGATTTTCACCTTTCATTTGACTTTTGGCAATTGCAGTACTATTGATAACAGCTACCCACGTGATCATTCTGATTACCTAAACTTGCTTCCTCTTCTCAACCGAAACCTCGAATCGCTTTTATGAGCCCTCTTCTCAACCGAAACCCAGACCAAGACCCCACCTCTAACTGCTTTTATGAGCCCGTTCTACAATTTACCCGTATAGAAGTAAGCTTTCGTAAATGAATTTCGTTTAATTTACTTTATAAATGAGTTTATATTAAATCTTTTTAGTTTGATTAAAAAACGGATCAAATAAACTCAACTCGTTTGATTTGTAGAACTAAATTCGATCGATCGATTTAATATAATTATACTTTTGACCTATAAATTGTTATGTTTAACTTTCTTTATTGGTATGTTTAACTTTTTTTTTAAATAAGTTAAGACCAAAGTTGTTTTACTCATTTAAAAAGCAAAATAAATGGGCTCGACCCCATTTAACCTATTGACCAAAATAAGTTGAGTTGGGTTGGCTTGTTTAATCCATTTACATATTTCTACTATGATTATACCATGTATAATGGCTAAGAATTATGAAAGTTTCTTATATTATCACATCAGGTTCAAAATAAACTCTTTTTTTCCTTAAGAAATTGTACACTTTATCTTTAATTACTTTATTAAAATTTCGTCATATTTTTTTAAAGTTTTATAGTCTCACACTATTATTATTTTACAAATCATTATTTTTAATATTTTGCAAAAATAATTTTGGTTTTAATTAATATTATACTTGTACATTATAGATATTTATTATAATATTATTAAATATAAAAAATATTATATTTGTACATTTATTAATATATGAAATGCCTACAAAATGTTTAATTTAAGAATATAAAATAAAACAATATAGCTGGGCACATTCCTCATCAGAGAAATATCCTAGCATTTACGCATGCCACATTAGCTTACTCCGTCGATCGAGCAGCAGTTTCAAGTGTCTTGAGCCTCGGGAACATCACTTGGGAATAACCATCATACATGGGCTTATAAGCATGAAATTGAAGCTGCCACATATAGACCGATTAGGAGTGGGAAAATTGGACATGCTGGTATCCAACTCAATTGAATCCAAACACAATAGCATCTCACCCTATAGGTTTTGTAACCAACTTTAGAAATTTTGTAAAACTCTATTTTTTTTACACTATGTTCATAGGTAAATTTGGGTTTAAGAATCCTAGCCTCAATCCAACTTTGCTTCTTTTTGCAATCATTGTGAAAGCTTAAAATTGACATAGACTTAACCTACCTTAATAGATCTAGCAACGACCCAATTTGGACCTAAGCTTGCCCAGCCTGCCATAGGGGTGAGCTCTTGGAGTTCATCTATCCCTCAAGATCTTACTTCATTGGAAGAAGCTCACTTGGGTACAAGAGCTCACTTGCTCTACTCCTGACGACGTACTTCTAAGTCGTCATGATAAATAAATCCCTTGATCTCTATCAGGGGTTTTGTGTTATTTACAGTTTTTAGACAGGATTTGTCTTAGTATAAACAAAAGTTTTTGTGCGACCTTAGCACTCTTGTTTGGTTAGCACCAATAAAAACTCACTTGTATATTAAAAAACACTCTAAAAGATATAATTTAACTTTCTAGATGACGTTGCTATTCAACTAAATACACTTCTCATTTTTAGGTGGCTCCAAATCGGAAAATTACCAACTTAAAAAAAATATGTTGAACATATCATTTACTTAATATAACTTAGCCTTATCTTAGCCTTATCCCTGTAAATTGAAGATTATAACCGTACCCTACCCCACCCCCTTCCCCCTTCGGGTATGACCACTTACACTATTATTGCTGTTACTTAGCCAAACTTTCGGCATATACTAACTTCAGCGTCAAAATGCCATACAAAGCCACGTCTAGTATATTTTTACAACTCTCATCAGTCCTAGGCGTTTAAGTATCCAACCCAAGTTCATTACCTCTCGTCTCCACCAGAGTTTACAGTTAACAATGGGCATCGTCTATTTGCGAATTAATTGACCACCATGGCAAGACGTTCATAGAACATAAAAATCCATCCACTGCTAGCTTAAACACCAGTGGCGGTAATCAACCATCTACCACAAGTGGTAGTAACCCTCCTGTTACCACCTAAAATCATCCTATTAACGGCAACCAGTAGCCTATCCAACAACCGAAACAAACTCAGGTTATCGATTCGCATGAATTCACAGAATTGAGAATGCAATTTGAAATCCTTGCTACCTAGAACAAGGAATTCTACCAAAAGAATGAAGCTTTGAAAGCAGAGATCAAACACTTGAAAGAAAACAAAAGTATACAATCCTCAAAGGATGCTTCCATTAACTCTCCCTAGAAAAACAATCGCTTGCCATCACATCGGTGCGCGTACGCAGCAGTGATGACTCATGGTGAGAGAAATCCTATGCTAACCACTTTGAGTGCAGCCGTTCTCCAACTCAAAAAATAAGTACCAACATCAGATCAAGGAAATAAAGTTTTGCTACAACAATCTGGTACGCATGCAGTAGGTTGCAGTCAAACTGCATCTCCAGCTCGTGAAGACCGACTTGAACCCTCCCCAAGTCAGCCAAAAAGGATCGAAGATATGGATGTTGATCAACTCGATGACTACATCCATAAACTTTCTTAAGCTAAGGGGAACGATCTGGTTGAATCATCCACTAGATTGATGATGTTAAAATCTTACACCATAAGATGCCCGTTTCATGGGCTATACAGAACGAAGTGTTACCGATCAATGCAAGGCTTCTGACCCTACGCTCTTATGACAGTATGACTAATAATCACCTAGTCCACTTCAAGACGATGATGGGCCTGCACAGTTTTATTGATGGAATTATGTGCAAAGCTTTCCCTAGCACCCTCACCAAAGTAGCCCTACTTTAGCATAATATACTGAAGGAAGGCACTATTTCATCCTTCAACGAGGTAGCCATGCAATTTCAACAACACTACATGGTTAGCAAAGTGCTTGGTGAGAACTCCACCATCCTCTACATGATACAATAATGAAAGAGCAAATCCCTCCACACATACCTTGAAAAATTCAACAAAGCCACTTTAGAAGTTCCAAATCTCGATAAATCAGTCTCAATGCATGCAGTTATCCATGGTATTGATGTGAATGGACAATTTTTTAAATATCTTACCTTGAAGAAACTCGAAACCTACAGAGAATTCATGAGAAAAGCTGAAAAATTCATAAATCAAGAAGATGTAATCAGAGCCCGTAAGAAGTCTGATAGTTCTAAGACAAATAACGGCAAGGTTAAACAACGCAGTCTTTGCTAAGGATCGACTCGATTCTAGGGATGAACCCAGGTCATCCTTCACGGAAAGCGGCAAGGATGATAAGAAATTTCGTCTCACATCATTCAACTCTTTTACTCCCCTAACAAGACCAATTGGAAACGTTTTCATGGAGAGTCAAGAATATTGCATAGGCCACCCAAGTTGTAATTCAAATCCAAGACAGTTGAACTAGGTACATACTGTGAATACCATAGGGGGTCCGGCCATAATATTGACCAATGCTGGTCCATGAAGAATGCCATTGAAGTTGCTATTAAGGACGGCCAATTCAAAGAGTTCATTGCCCATGCTTCCACCATTGCAAAACGACCTTCTCAGAGATGCTAAGTTGAGCAAGTCAAGCTAAGCCAAAATCAAGATGATGATGAAGGCGACGAGGCAACTAAGCCCAATGAGAATCCCCATGGGAACTGAACTACCGGGGCGATTATACTATCGATGGAGCTCCAAGCGTTGGAAGCATACCGAGCACTGACAGCTTGAAGAGTAAAGGTGAATATCACTAGGTCTTGAATGTAAGAGGAAAGAAACTTAAAATTGACTCGATTATTTCTTTTTCGGATGCCGATCTTAGAGGAGTTGATTTCTCGAATGATGACGCCCTCCGAGCCAACCTGATTGTACTTGCATGGTCAACAGAAGACATCCCGGGCATCATCCTTACACCTGAATCTGTCCACTACCTTAATGTTGTTCCATACACAAAGCTTATCAAGTAGAAAAAGCGCCACTTCACCCCATAACAACAGGGTATTACTGAGGAACAAGTGTAGAAACTCTTGAAGGTTGGTTTATGAGGTAGGAGTGGCATCTAACCTGGCTCGCAAATTGCACTCTGGTTAAGAAGTTAAATGACAAATGGAGGATGTGCATTGATTTCACTTATTTCAATGAGGCATGCTCTAAAAAATTCTTTCCCCTCTCAAAATTCATCCCGCTCATTGATTTCATCTCAAACCATACTTTATTAAGCTTCATGGATGCCTCTTCAAACTATAATAAGATATGCATAGCCCTCGAAGACAAAGTTCATACATCCTTTATCACTAACTTCGAGACATACTACTTTAGAATAATGCCCTTTGGTCAGGAAATTGTTGGGCGACATACTAGAGTTTAGTTACAATCATGTTTAAATTGCAACTTAAATGCAATGTCAAAGTTATATGGACTACATAATCGTCAAGAGCAAGCAATAGCATGACCACATCAAGGACCTACAAGAAACATTCAATACCTTGTGTGGATATCAAATGAAGCTAGCTACTAGAAGCATGTATTTGGGGCAATCTTAGGGAAGTTTCTTAGGTATACGGTGACATAATGCAAGATTGATGCCAATCCTAAGAAGGTTGAGGCCATTATGCCAATGAAAGCCCTTGTAACTATTAGGGGGTACAACTTTTAACAAGACGAATTGCCATTCTAAACCAGTTTTTCTCGCCCAATGCAAATAAGTGTATCAAGTTCTCTAAGCTGCTGAAGAACCCAATTAAGTTCCTAATAATGCTTATTTAGTACATGTATTTTGAGATAATTTTGTAGAGTTTTATTTATTCATAATGCTATTTTTGAAGTGATTTGAGTTTATCTATGAATTATTGCATTTATAGATTGTTGAAGAGTCTTTAGTGAATTTTTTAAGCATTTGGAAAAGTTTTGAAGTTTTAATGAAGAAGGTATTAATTATTGCATTTGAAGGAAGGCATTTTATTGGAGAATTGAAGTCTAGAGAAAATCATGTTAAAGATCACAGTTAAAGATCATGCCTGTACTTTTGACCATGATCCTCTTGTCTAAGAATTTCAAGAGTTTGCCAAAAAGAATCACACTTAGGGTTCACAATTGTAATTCTAAGGCGTGAACATGCTATTGATAAAAGAATTCCCTATTCTTGGAAAGTTTCCTTGTAGCCTTAGGTTTTAAGCAACATAAATAAGAGCTTAAGTTAAGTTTTATAGAGGTGCTAAGAGCAAGAGTAAATAAGGTAAAGTGGAGTCTAAGGTTATTCTTCTCTTCTCTTTTATTCTTTAATTTAGTTTAATGTTTTAATTCAATTCTTCTTAGTAAATTGTTGTTAAACCTTAGTTCTTCTATGTGATGTTGTTTCGTTTTTCAATCAATGGTATTACTTTTTATGATCTAAGACTAGTTACATTGTGCTTATTACCTTCAATATTGTTGGATATTAATTTATTATTTGAGTTTGCTATAGAGTTCATGAGATCTTATGGTAAATAAACTAGTGTTATTAGAAGTAATTAAATAGACTAAGGTTTGGCTAGGATTGCAAATAAGCTAAGTTAAGTTGAGCTTTTGAAGACTCAAGTTTAGCTAGTTTAAAATTTGTTAAACTCGACTTGAGCTAAGCTTTTTATCAAGCTTGCAATTGAGGTTTAAGCTAGGCTTATTTAGATAAATGAGCTTCATCTTAAGCTTAAGTTTGCTTGTTTACTAAACTAGCTCAAGTTAAGTGTAAAGTGAGTCGATCTTGAACCCATTCACGAGCTTAGGTATAAAAAAAGAAAAAAAAGTATATAAATAAATATATTAAGTAACAGTGAACACATATTAGATTATATATTATCTATTAACCAATAACATAATATATATTTATATATATTATATAGATATTAACTTTAAATTGTAATAATAAATAATATATAATATCTATAATATATATAAAACTTGTAAACTTACATATGAGCTTCAACAAGTTGGCTTACGAGCATGAACTAGAGCTTACGCTTTGGTCATTTAGATAAATGAGCTTCATCTTAAGTTTGAGTAGCTAGCAAATAGCTTAGCTCATTTATAGCCTTAGGTTTGGCTCTTTAGTTCTTCTGGATTGGGATAACCTAATAGTGGAACTCAAGAGTATAATATAATCATAGGATATTTTACTACCAAAGTGATTTAGGTAAAATATATTTAAGATTAGGAGTTGATTCGTTGAAGCAATTTTGGTTAACTCGTATTAGGTATTCCCATGGTTTAATAAGTAATTGAGATTTGCAAGTTGCATATGGCTATGTAATAAATAATAAATTTACTAAGGATTTTGTATTCTTCAATAATTTGATTTACTCTTCTTGTTCTTGTTCTTGTTCTTGTTTCTTTTATCTGTTTTATTAGTTAGGGTTTTATTAGTTTATATTTCACTTAGTTTAATTGATTCCTAATTGTTAAGTTAGATAATTGAGAAATAGATAGAATTACTAATAATCCAATATTTCCTCTAATTTAATAATTCTTTGAAGGATTGATAACTTGGACTCAATTCCATTTGCTATACTATAACTTGGCTTGTATTTTTGCCTCCCATCAAGTTTTTAGCATAATTGCCAAGAAATTGGTTGAGAGAAAATTATTAGGATATTAAGAAAAATCTCTTAACTAGTTATTCTAACTTATTTTTTTATCTATATGTTACATCCTACTTTTCTTGTGGTATTTTATTCTCTTAGTTAAATTTAAGTTGTGTTTGTTTTTAGTATATGACCAAGAATAGTAGAAAGGATCTTTTGGAATTTGAACCTGAGATTAAGAAAAACTACTCATCCTTTATGTAGGAGAGTACATGAAATAGTAAATTTAATGAATCAAGGTTCTCCGCTCCGAATTGAGGAAGAGGAATATTCTAAAGAAGAATTGGAAGAAGAGATAGTTGTAAATAATGAGGATGTCAACAAAACCACATTAGAGTATGTTAAGACAGCAATAAGTGGAGTTGACTTTAGTATTACCAGACCTACAGTTTAAGTGGCTAATTTTCAAATTTAACCAAATGTGATTTAGATGGTGTAGCAATTTATTTAGTTTGATGGGTTACTTGACAAGGATCTAAACAATCACATTTCAAGCCTTCTAGAGATCTGTGACACTTTTAAGATCAATAAGGTAGCAGATGATGCAATTAGACTAAGGTTATTTCTAGGCTCGCTTAGAGGTAAGGCTAGGCAATTACTACATGGGATGAATTAGTTGAAAAGTTTTTAGAAAAATATTTTTCACTAGCCAAAATAGCTAAATTCGTGAATGATAGAAACTATATGAAACACAGGAGAGATTTAAGGATCTCTTAGGATAATGTCTACACTAGGGCTCCCATTATGGACACAAATTCAAACTTTTTACAATGACCTTAATTACCTTACTAAGTAGATGATCAATGCTGTGGAAAGAGGTACTCTAAGTGCTAAGACACTAGATAAGACCCAAAATCGAATTAAGGACATTGCTGTAAACAATTCCCATTAGGATAGTCTAAGGCCTAAGGTGAAAATCGTTGCTAAATTTGAAGTTGATTCAATCATAGCTCTAATAACTCAAGTCGAAAATCTCAATAAGAAAATAAAGGCTTAATGAAATCAATGCATATGGTATAGGATGAGTTTTAAACCAGTGATTTAGAATAAGTAAATTTTCTTGCTAATGGGCTACAAAATAATCCCTTCAGTAACACCTATAATTTAAGTTGGGGAAATCACCCCAATTTCTTTAGGTAGGTCAATAGTAGAATAAGAACATTCAAGCTCAGCAACAAAATAGGAATGCCAACTTGAAAGAACTTCTGAATAGCTATATGAGTAGTTTAGATGCTAGATTTCAAGCTATTGAAGCTATCATAAGAAATACGAAGGTGTTGTTGAGTGATTTTAGGATAGGATCTTGTTCCTACAACATAGAAAACTAAGTGGTACCAGGGTTAGTCTAGTGTTGCTATTGTAATGCTTAAGTCAGTAAGTGTGTTAAGAGACGTAAGATAAATATAAAGTTTAGCATCATAAGGGAGTTCTTACAATGCCCCCTCTTCATATTTATAGGCTAAAATTGATAGTCTGGAATGGTAGTCGATCATCAATAGTAGGACATGTAGAGATCTCATAATTAAACACATGCCGAAGATATAGGTATAGTGGGCAGCTGTGTAATGAGATTATATTAGATTATAACTATTAGCACCACTTTTCTAAATTTAAATTGGATGTGTTAATATCTCATAATTAAACACATGCCGAAGATATAAGTATAGTGGGCAACTGTGTAATGAGATTATACTAGATCATAATTATTGGCACCACTTTTCTAAATTTAAATTGGATGTATTAATAGGGTGGGCTTCAAGGCCCATTGAATGGGTTAAGCTTTAATTGACACTAGTTGAAAACAAGTAACTTGGCCTTACGTTAGCTGAGAAGATGAATAATATTATAAGGTGAAAATCAACTGTCAACATTTGCCTCCCAATTCCTGTGGTTGAGAACTCAACTATGGGAGTAAACAAAGTTTATTATCTAGTTTGGGAGGATAGATGGGATTGAATGGTTAAGATCATAATGAGATGTTCAGATGTCGAGTGACATGAAAAGTTTTGATTTTACTTCAAGTCGCAACGAATCATATTCTAAAACAAAAGGTTGTAGCCTTTTAAATTTCCTACCTATTCACCTTCTTATGATGAAATGTGTGATAGCTATTACCTTAACTATCATGCATTGTAAAGTTAATAACTACTAGTAATACGATGATAGTTAGATCTCTAACAACTTAGCATGTGTCATCTGTCCATGCTTTACAGTATAACCAGAAACTCATTCCAATCAGAAGTTAGGGTTATGAAGAAAATCCATCCGTATATAAAGGATTTCTTTACACATACAGATTTTCCTCATTCTGTCATCATCCTCATCAACTATCTGAGTTCTTATTTGCTCTAGAGATCCCATCTTCATTATCTTAATGCATACTTTCTATGCATAACTTCAATCAAGTACAGTTCATAGTGTTGTTTGTCAACTTATACTTTTAGATTTTGAAGCAACGGAGACTGAAGCTACCTCTCCCCCCTAAAAAGGAACCATTCAATGTGTTCCTTGAGTTGCTTGACTGATAGCACAATGGAGTGATGGGAAAAACTTACTCATATCAACTCTCTTCTAATAGATAATTATTCAAATGATAAAGAAGGAAGATATGTGACCAGGTACTTATACAATAATGTAGTTTATTTTAGCCATTCTCTAGATGGAATGGCAAGTGGTGTCGATAAAGCACTTGTTTCAAAATACAATAAATACTGGCAAGATCTTCCTAAAATATGGAATCTACAGAGATCGAGAGAGGATGAAAGGGTATGCTTTTCAAGGGAGCGTAAGTTTCATATTTATTCGAAGTACCTCAATTTAGACTGTGCTTCCCTTTTTTTGCTTTCATTATGCAATTCTTTAATTATTTTCGAGTTATGCCGAGCATGTTTTTACTAAACACTTATCGACTTCTTGTAACTTTTGAGATAGTTTGTTAAGAAGTTGAAGTTAGGGCTACACCCCAATTATTTAGATATTTCTTTACAATAAGAAGGTAACCTAATGGTTGTTATTTTGCAGCTGCTAGGCATGGATGGAAATTCATGGACAGGTTGGAGTCTAAAATCCACAAGTGGTACGCTAAGTTCGTGTCCATTATATTAGATGAAGAATTGGATTTCTGGACCTAATGGATTGAGCCTATTCGTACTAAAGATATTGAATTGATGCTGCCATAACAAAAAATATACAAGAAAGGAGAAGAACAAAATGTCTTTTGGGATGCCAAAAGAATAATAAGGCGGTATGAAAATGGGGAGCTAATCTTTTTTTAAGAAAGAGGGTACCTTATTGAGTAGTTACTGTGTTAAGTTGAACTATAAAAGGAAAGCTATTCTCATGACTTGAGGGAAGAATAGTCGCCTTTAAACTTTGCTCGGCATGGATCTCCTAAGTTCTTGATTGCTCTTTATTTTTCTATTCTTAATGCTTCCACTTTTTATTATAGATAAGGGCATAGGCAATATTGATCCTATTAAATTGTTGCCCCAAGTGAAGGCAAAAAAAAATCAAAACTTGACAAATGAATAAGCGTTAAAGCACCCAATACCCAGTTACTCGCTCTAAAGAAATTTGTATAGGAGAAAGTGGTGAAGTGAGGAGTTGCTTAGAGAAAGGTAACCTGCCTTATTGATAAGCAACAAGGGATTGAAAAAATTGGAGCTATTGAGGCCACATAAGTTAAAGTGTGCCATGGATGTGTAATTTAGACAAATGTCATATTTCTCATATAATGCCTAAAATTTATTATTATCAAACTGTGGTCTATTATCAGTGACTATCATAAATGGGACCCTAAATCTCTATATAATGAAGTTGAAAACAAAAGCCTCTACCTTCTGTTCAATGATTCTTACCTATGCCTTGGCTTCTACCCATTCAGTAAAATAATTCATCGCCACAATAACGAATTGTTGTTGGGTTGTAGACTTAGGAAATGGTTCAAGTATATCTAAGCCTCATTAAGTAAAGGGCTAGGGGCTAGCAAGTCTATACAGTTTAGTAGGAAGCACAAAACTCAATGCTTCATGTTTCTAACATCGTGGATACTGTCGAACAGCAGTTCTTGAGTCATCCTTTATTATCAACCAACAATAGTTGAGTCATAATATATGGACATACAATATTTGTCCCTTTACATGGTTACTATAAATAATACTGTATAGCTTAGATAGTATTTGTTGTGCATCTTTTAGAGGAATACATCAAAGGTAAGGTTGGAAAATGCCGCGTTTATATAGTTGATCGTCTATTAATGTGTAATTTGTAGCTTAATAGATCATCCTTCGAGCCTCTTTTATATCTTGAAGGAGAATGTCATCCCTTAGATAATCTATGATTGGGTTCATCTAAGACCTCTCCTTTGAGCAAAGAGCCAGTTCATACTTATGTTGAACAGTTTACAAGGTCTTATTAGGGAGGAGCTCAACCAAGAGCTTGTCATTTAAATCGGGGAGTGCCATCATCTTAGCTAACTTTGACAATTTGTTGGCTACAATGTTCTTGCTCCTTAGTAATTTCTAGATAAAAAAGGACTAAAATTCCTCTATGAGCGTTTGTACAAGAACCAACACTTGATTACGAGGAAATTTACCTTGTCTTTCGTAATATGTTCATCATCCCCAATCTAGATAGGGAGAGAGATTACTCCACTAACCTGAACGGGCTAATTATTGAAAGCATATAGATCATAGTTATAAGATCTCAATTGCGCTTAGATTTTCAGTCTTATCTGGTTAAAAGCATGCTGAAAAATGATATCTACTGAACTTCCAGTGTCAATTGAAATCTTTTTGACCTTAAAGTTAGCAATTCTCGCACTAATTACTAGTACATCATCATGAGGTCTTTGAATGCCTTTGAAATTCTGTTTTAAGAAAAATATTAAATTGTCGACCATAACCTTCTTACCCTATACATTATAAACATAATGTACGGTATTAGTCAAGCCTAAAGAGCAAAATCGACCTAAGGTGGAAGGTCCACTGACAATAGTATTTATTACACCATTCGGTGCTCTGCTACTACTTTTGTATCTCATCTCTTTTATGGCTTGAGAAGGCTATGTGTCATTTTCTTACTCATCTCGTCTCCTTTGAGTTAGTCATTCTATGTTTTCAACATCGTATGTAAGAAACTTGCTCACATCCTTGACTGCATTTTTGAGTTGGATACACTCGTCAGTATTATGACCTTTACTATGATGAAAATCACAATATTTATTCAAATTCTGTCTTGAAGGATTTCTTCTCATTTTCTCTAGCCATTGCAACACACCTCTTTAGCCGTGCACTTTTATCAATATGTTTGCAATTAGATGATTAAGTGGCGTATAGATAGAATATGTTGGGATGTGTGACCTCTTTTTCTCAGTGTTAGAACATTGATCGTCGTCTACTCTAAGTTGATCTTTTACACTCTTCTTCTTGTCACCTTTTCGGTCTCTTCTTCTCTAATCGACCTCTTGGTGAACCTTAATGTTATCTTCCTAGTAGATATAAGACGTGGCTTTACCTTTGAGCTTAGTAAATGTTCTTGGCTTATTTTTGGCAAGAGATTTGAAAAAGTCTTCGTGGGCTTTAACACTATCGATAATTAGGTTAAGAGCAGAACTCATGTCAAGCTTTGGGATCTAGACCATCTCAGCTATAAACCTTGTCAGATAGTCCTTCATAGATTCATCTGATCTTTGCTTTATTGTGTTAAGGATAAAAGAATCCTTAACAAGAAGTTTTTTTGCAAGGAAGTGCTAAAGAAACACTTTTGCTAAATCCTCGAAACACGAGATTATGCTTGGCTTTAGATGTTTGAACCATATACTAGTCTCATTCCTCAATGTTGAAGGAAAAACTTGGCAAGCTATGGTGTCACTCAAGCCATGTAACTTAGCCAATGTGTGGTATTACTCAAGATGATATTCAAGATCTCTTGTTCCATCATAAGTTTCAAATTGTGGCAGCTTGATGTGCTGTGGTATAACTTTATCTAAAATCTTAAGGATGAAAGGGCTCTTTTTTATTTAGAATTTTTTACTCGTCATAGTAGGGGTGCCAACATGCGAGGGTTCGACGTGGTGCATTTGCTGTAGTTGTTTTCCCTTGTCATCTTTCTTAAAAGCAGGGGTCGAAGGTCCTAATGTAACTCCAACCTACTTTCTTGATAATTTAAGAGAGTAAATTGAGTCTCCACTATTGTCAGCATTATTATCACTATGTTCTTAGTTTTTATCTAGGTGGATATTTCTAAGGAGAAGGTTAAGAATTTCATCATGTTTTTTGCTAAATTCTTGGTCTTCCTTGGTTAAGTCAAGGCAAAGTTGCTACAACTTAGCCAAACATTGTTCGTTAGTATGCCTGCTTCCCTCCACTTGGTAGTAGGGCAAAAAACCATTACTTGCACTTTTGATCATTCTCGTCCTTACCATGGGGCTGTGTAATGAAAAACAAGCGGTGCCAAATGTTGTTAAGTGATTTTAGGATAGGATCATGTTCCTACAAAAACACAGAAAACTAAATGGTACTGAGGTTAGTTTGGTGTAGCCACTTCAATGCCCGAGTCAGTAAGTGTGTTGAGAGAAGTAAGATAAGTATAAAGTTCAAGGTTGTAAGGGAGTTGTTACAATGCCTCCTCTTCATATTTATAGGCAAAAATTAGATGTTTGGAACAATAGTCAATCATCAATAGTAGGATATGTAGAGATCTCATAATTAAACACATGTTGAAGATATAGGACTAATTAGTAGTTATGTAATGAGATCGTACTAGATCATAACTATTGGTGCCACTTTCCTAAGTTTAAACCAGATGTGTTAACGAGTTAGTCATCAAGGCCTACCAAATGGGTTGAGCATTAGTTGGCACTTGTCGAAAATAAGTAACTAGGCCTTATGTTAGCTAAGTAAATGTATAATGTTATAAGGTGAAAATTGACTTTAATAGGAGGCATCGCTTCGAAACTAGGAAAATCAACTAGGTTAACTAGTTAGAATTATTATAGAAAGGAAACAAGGCTATTTTCTAAGAAACACAAACCAAATCCCAAACTTATGGGATCTAAGTAGAAGTAGAGCAAGAAGGATCATTTCGTTAAGCTAATGATGTTAGCCAATAGCGCTTCTTGGGCAGCAACCCAAGTTTTAGTTTAGTCATTTTAGAATTTAACTTGTTTTAATTTTCTTAGTTAAGATGAGTTGCTATTTCCTTTTAGACATTGTTAGTCCCTTGCATCAGTTGATTTCACTTAAAATGTTGATTATCATGGAAATGCAATAATTTTCATTTGTTTATGGATTTCCATTTTAATTGAAAATTTATCTTTGATGATTTGTTTAATAGTGACCCTAATTTTTCATGGAGTTATTTTAAGTTAAGAAGTATAACTTTGACAAATTTTTAAGTATTAAAGGTTAGAGAGAATCATAGTTAAGGTTCATGTCTGTGAACCTAGGAATGATCTCTTTAAGAGAAAAAGGTAATATGAGGTCAATGAGAATCAAGGGTAAGATCACACTTGTGATCCTTATCCTTGTATACGAATTTGTAAGGTGAATATTAGGGTTGGAATCATGATCACGAATCATAGTTGTGATCCCAATCGTGATTCTTCTTTAATTTGAACATTATGGCCTTTCATCCTCCTTTTCAATTTTTATTCCCTATCTCTCTGTCTAAAGAGAGAGAGAGAGAGAAACCATCCTTTCGCTTTCTCTCATTAGAACTCACCCCTCCTTGTAATCTATAGTGCGATTTCTCTTGATTTCTCAAGTGAACAAGGTATGTGACTCTTGATCCATGACTTCCATTGATGGTTTTCTTATTATTTTGAGAATTATTACTTACTGTTGTTTGGTTTTTGCTTAAGAATTGTTCAGTGAATGAGTTTTCTAATCTTTAGTTTTAGGAGTAATTTTTTATGCTTTAGATAATGAAAAATTATTTCTTTTTTAATCATTATTTGTTGATATTAGTCCTCAAAGTTGAAATGTTGAAGAAGTTGGGAAGGAAGAGCATGAGTAAAGGTTTGTAGATGACGATACATGGGTTTATTCTTGATAGATAATCCATTGTTTTAACATCACTAGATTAAGAACCACTTTGTTGCTATTTCATTGTCAATCATCGACTCTTGAGTGCTTTATATAATGATTGTGCTTGTGTTCTTTTTACCAATTTTATAGCATGAGCAATAATTGTCTGTTCATATATGAACCATAAAAGATCATGAACTAACTTTTCAAAGAGAGACAACAATGTCTTATTAGTCCAATTAATAGGTGAAAAGCTAAGTTTGTAGATTGAATTTCACGAAAGAAGAATAGTGCAATATGAACATTCTTCATGTGTTGAATTGATTAGACAGATGAATTGCCTTGAAGGAACATGTGAGAAGTCATGATCTTATAATAGTCTTTGTTTTTTGTTTGTTTTTTTCCAAACATTGCTAAAGTGAAGCATATTATCAAGAAGGGTAGTACTAGTAGCTCATCTCACCTATAGAACAACCTGATGCTATAGTTTACTAAGCAAGCTCACATGAAAAGTTATGCCAAGCTTTAATAAAAAAAAAAAGGCTTTAACACTATTGCTTGTATTAGTTAGGAAGGTTTGACACAAGTTAGCTATGAGGAGTTGATCAAGAGTATCTTAAATTTGGTGGTTAGGATGGGATGTTAACCATCAATGAGCTAACCTACAAGGAGTTTACATTAGTGTTCTTCACTACATTTAGGTTAGATTTTGATAATATAGCTAATGGACTGAGAAACACTGTGCATTTCTCGATATATGTAGAGATATACATATGCCTTTTTTGAGAATACTGCTAATTCTTGGCATATATCCTGAGGAGGTTATGCACATAGCTGAGTATGAGAGATTGCTAGTTGAGTTACCTCATAGATTTTGTGATGCCTAGGTTTGAAATAGACTGAGTACTAGAGCTTTAGTGTATTATCCAATGAAATTTAAAGCTTCTACTATAAGGGACCTTACCTTAAGGATCATTCATTTGGTGCTAGCCAAGAGTTTGATAAGAAGGAAATATAATACTAGGGTAGTGAATTTGGTGAACATAATCTTTCTTTATAATCTAGAAGAGCATCAGTCTTTCTTTATAGTTTGGCAAAGCATCACTAAATTAATCTAGGAGTTAGTTTAGCTTTCTTCTTCAAACACTCAACTATGAAGGTAGAGTGGGTTATATATTTGTTGGACCCTACATTATAGAGATTGTGAAGAATTTGGGCTTATTTAATGATCTTCCCAAGATGGAGCTAGTTACTAGATCTAAACTTATGACTATTGACTCCATTTGGGAACTTGAATTGCTATCACCACCTTAGGTCCCCAAAGTAATTAAGGAGATCCAAGATGCTAGAGCTGGTGTTGATATTCCTAAGGTTAAAGAGAGGAGCCTTCTTCATCTTCCTATAGGCTCAAGTTGTCCATATTCACCAATTAAAGAAGATGATGGGTAAGATAATCAAGAGGCAAAAGAAGCTCTCTAAGGAAGTTAAGCACATAAAGATTGTAGTTGAAGCACTCCTTAAGCACCAGAGGGTCCCGATACCACCACCACTACCTATTTTTAATTCTAAAGATTTTGATGATAGTGATGATGAGCAGGAAGAAGCTCTCTAAGGAAGTTAGGTACATAAAGATTGTAGTTGAAGCACTCCTTGAGCACCAGAGGGTCCTGATACCACCACCACTACCTATTTTTAATTTTAAAGATTTTGATGATAGTGATGATGAGGAGAATGAAGATGACTGATCTTATTTTTCTTTTCTCTAACAATCAAGTTGCTTGTTGCAACTTTTGGACTATTTAGTTTTCAAAGCAAAATCAAAATTAGGGAAGTTTCAATTCCTTTTCTTTTCTTTCTTTCTTTCTTGTTTTTTTTTTTTTTTTTTTTTTTGCTCTTCCCCTTTACTTTCTCATGTGTGCTTCAATGATTGTATACGTTAACATTTGGGACAATATACAATTTATGTGTATGTTGTTAAAGAATTAGAGATGTTGAATTGTATGTTGAGTACTTTACACTTAAGCATTTAGGCTTCTATAAAGCATAGCTTTAGAAATTTGCATCCGATTATGTTAAAGCTACTTTTGTGACTACATCAAAATTAACCTTTGACCATGTCTAATAAATGTAGCAATATATAAAAAAAAACATGGTAAAAATTTACTTGCTATGTTTAATAAATGTAGCCTTGTAATGTGGTAAAATGCTCGTAGCAAAAAGTTCTGTTATGTTTCAAAGTGCAAACATGGCCAATGGAAAGAAATGTAGCAAAATAAATAAATCATCTACTACGTTTTCATGTGGCAAATAGTATAGCTTTTGCCATGTTTACATGTGGCTAAAAGGTACAACCCTACCACATTTATAAATGGCCAAAAGTATAGGTTTTGTCATGTTTCCAAGTGGTCAGTAATGTAGATTCTACCACTTTTACTTATGGCCAAAAGTTATATGTGTAAGTATACAACTATAATATGCCATGTTTGTATGTGGCCAATAGTATAGGTTTCACTACATTTACGCTTGACTAAAAGTTTAATATATAAATGTACACCTACAATTTGCCACATTTACACATGGTATATATAGTTAGTTCAGTCACATTTATATGTGGCAAAAGATGATTAATGCGAAGAATTGAAAAAAGCAAGCTTATATATATATTTTCTATCAACACTTTCTTTTAGTTCAAATTTATTTGCCACATAACTTGGTGATGGCAATAACAAGGCAAATGCAAAATATTTGGGTTTATTATTCTTATTAATTTCTGTTACTAATATATATATATATATATATATAACTTATTTGTTTTAGAGTAGATAACATAAGCATATAATTATACCTAGTTATGTCATGGACTCAATTTGTTACTATTCTCAAGAACATGTTTTGACTTATCAATATTAATCCACTAAGTTAATTGTACTATCTATAATATCTTATTATATATTGGAACTCATTGTTTAAGATTCTAAAAAATAACAATCTGAATCATAGTTTCATATATATAACAAAGTTTGTCCTTTTATCTCCCATATTTCACGAGACAACCCTACAAAACTATTTTGACTAATTCCAGTGACCATCTCATTGAGTTTGACCTAATCTTATAGATCATTAATGTTATCCCTAATTCTAGTAGTTCATAATCCATGTTATTACAAAGTATGCACACACATATATGTACATTTTTTTTTATACATCAAATATTTTTGTTGCATAATGTGAAACCTAAATTCTCACTTAGTTGCTTTAGGTAGAAAATTTAAGGCATCCATGAAACCAACCTAATTAACTTCAAAATTTACAATTGCGCTTGAGACATTAGTTGAAGACACCCCATGGACTCAGATTTCAAAAATATAATAAAATAATAATATAGTTAAATAGTGTAATTTAACTATATACGTATTATTAATTGTAAACGCATAGAATATGTTCTGTTAGTTTTTAAATTTTTAGAGATAAATTATGTATGTAGTAAAATTATTATGGAATATAAAGTAACATATAGAATATGTGTATATGTGTCATGCCTAATTTTCAAGTATATGCTTATACCTATAATAAATTAAAGTATAATATTATTTATATTTTAAGATAAAACAAGTTGAGAAAATTAATAAAAATATTATGCGATATAAAATAACTTGTAGAGTAAATATGTATATACCATGTGTAATTTTTATATAATAATATATACCTATAATTAACTAAAATACCTAAATATTTATATTGTAAGCTAAAATGAGTAAGAAAAATTATAGTAAATTAATAAAAGATTATAGGAAACACATGGGAAGCTAGATTTAGATTAGAATGGGCATGTGAAGTGAATAGCTAGGTGTGGGTGTTTAAGTTAACCAAAACATGCATTTGGATATAGTATATAAGCATAATATGAAGAAGAGAGAGAAAACAAAATTTCAAAACCGACCTAAAAGTTGTAGAAAAGTTCCACGAAGCTCTCAATGATAATCCACATGCAAAGTAGAATTTAGGGAAAATAGGATTTGATTTGGAAAATAGAAGAAATAAGTTTAAGAAAATATACAAATTAGGTGCTTAATTTGGGTATTAGATAGTTTGTGGGTCTAAAGAACTGTTGGGGAGCAACCATCACCACCAATGGAAGTAGCAGCCACTACCTAGCCATTCCGACGAAGGTGGAGCCACCATTAATAACCAGAGCTCAAGATTCTGATGGGAATCCTTTTTCATTGGATTTTTCAAAAATTAGTAAAAATATAAAAATTGTCCAGAAAATTATACAAAAATTTATTCTTACATAGAATCTAGGAAAAATATTGGTTTGTAAAAATTTAATAGCTAAAGTATACGTGCTCAAGAAATTGAACACTTTTCGATATTAAAATAAATAAGTCTAATGACGTAGTTTCGATCTTGAAATTTTTCAATAAACTTTCCTATACTTATATTAAATTGCTATGAAAAGATTTTTTACAAAACTATTTTCTATCATTTTTATGAATTTTTAAGCCTTAAATTATGACTAAAATGGTGTTTTTGATAAAAACTAGTGCATTTTTTTTAAGGACCTCACTTGCAATCTAAGTTTAGGTGATTATTAGAGTATTTATTATATACTAGAGTTGTTAAATTAGGTTTTATAAGAAGGAGTGGTAGAAATTTTCAATTTTATCTTTAAAGGTGAAGTTAGTGACTTGGTTATTTTATGGGATTTGATGATTTGATGAATTGATGAACTATGATGTAATGTATAAGGAGTTGAGAAGTAATGAAGTTGAGGAAGGTTGTTTGGTGTGTTACTTGTTGTTTCAAATTGATGCTATAATGGAAACTTGGAAGAAAAATGAGTAAGTTAGATGCATATTTCGAAGGGGAGTACATTCTGGAAGGCTTGGAAGTTGAGTCAAAGGGTCTTCTATTAAGAAACTTAAGTTCTAGTAAACTTAATAACTTATTCAAAAGGTAACTTAAAGAGAGAATTTAGGGTAATTACAAATATGTGAAAACTTAGACGCTACAATAGAGGGTGTTCATTGAAAAATCTTAGGTATTTACTAAACTCAGAGGTTGAATTAGCTGAGAACTTTAACCCCCACGTAGTTAGAGGGAAGCTTAGAGGATATCCTACCAAAAGATCCAAAATTTAGTAGATTATACAATTGGCTCAACAAGTAAATTAAAGGGGACTTGAAGTGAAAATACATGAAAGTGAGAACTTAGATGTTGCTTCAAAGAGTAATTTGTAGGAAGCCTTAGGTATTTATTAGACTTAGAGGTTGATTCAGAAGTTAACCATGTTAAAACCTTAACTTTGATGTGGCTCAGGGGATAACTCAAAAGCTTTTCAGTTAAGAACTTCAAGGGTAACCTAGATTGGAACTTAGCTTAGAGGGTGTTGAAGGGATATTTGAAGAGGGACAAGTTTAACAACTAAGTTAACGAGTAACCGAGCATCAGGTAAGTAGGATCAGTGCTTCACTGCACTTTGAAGTTTTAATTATGAATATTTGGAGGCCATAGTATGTGTCTTGCTTGTGAACGTAAGGTAGTAACCTATGCGTATACAACATTTATGTTTGAATATTGTATTGCTATTATGGAATGTTAGATTGTATGTATTGATTGTTTAATGATATTACTTGTTTTGGACTATCTGAAATTGCTTGGCCACCTCAAAAAGCAATCTAACATAATCTTAACTTAACTATTAACCAGACCTGCATCTCAACCTACTAGGGGAAACGATTAGGATTCTTAGGCCGAACACAGACCCTTCAGTGAGGATAGCTGAAACGATCCTCTTCCTATCCTTAGTTAAACTAAGTGAAAGAAGAGGAGGTCATGATAAGGTTGGAGCCCATGGTTCAAAGTGAAGTATAGGGTAGAGCATATTTCTCTATTACATAAGCTTCAGTTTGGTTCCGATTCACAAAGTGCATAGTATCAAACTCTTTAACCTAGATTAGAACGGATGTAATTTCTCTGATCTCACAATGGACTAAATAACGTCATGCTATAGCACTTACTTGTATTTGCATTGCATCTAATTAAACTTGCTTGAAAACTATAGCTGTTTTATGTCAAATATGTACTAGCGTCTCCATTCCACATATTGAGTAAGTTGTCACTCATTCCCCTATAGCTATTTTACAAGTTTCCTCATATATTCATTGATATTACTCCAAGTTCCAAAAGACTAGAGAACGAGGTCAGAGAGTGAGATTCAAGATTAATGAGCTAAATTCTTATTTATTTGTCAGTTTCACTAACTTATAGGGAAACTAATACGATCTCTACTAATGACCATTTAGTTTTCAGTTATTGATATTACTATTATGCTCTATAAACCTATGAATTTTTATAAATCATTTACTAATTACATCATTTTCTCATATCAGTTTAATTCTTAGAACTTTTTGTTAAAATTGAGACTTTATATTCCATATGACTTATAAAGCTTGATTTTCTTGGACATTTAAGCCACAAAAACTAATTTCAAAAGCTAATTGAACTGTTACACTATAGGTTTGTATCTATTAGATGTAGAATTGGATGGCTTAAAGCGATGGAGTGGTAAATGCCTTATGTAAGCTATACTTACGTTAGTGGCTAAAGTTGTTAGCTTCTAGCTTAGGTTTATTTATATGATGGGGCTGTTACAACTCTTTGTTTTGGGGTGTGCAGTTCTAAGTGGTATTAAAGTATGGGTCTTAGCAATTCGCTTAAAGTGAGACTCATCTAAATTGACTTTAGGATGCTATAACTAAAATGAATAGAACACCTTATGAATATTGAGAGTTAGGGAAATTAAATAGGACGTAAAAGATTTAGATTTGTAAGGTCGTATATAAGTTATATATGTATGAGATTATATATGGTATAGAGCAATATAGAGTAATAGGTAATACTAATCTAACTTATGTTGTAATTACTTTTGAATTTTAAACCATTGACTTATTTATATTTGGTGACGCTAATAGATGGTGAAGAGCCTATATATTTTAAGGTTTAACTGTAGGAGTTGTTTTATGATGAACTGATTGTGTGCTGTTCTTTGTTTCTGGTGAAATCATATGAAATTTATATATTTATTGAATGAATCATTTTGTAGATGTTGAGTGATTAGGAGTATTAAAAGATGAGTGGAAATTCGTATTACAATTGTTGTCGTAAAGAAAAAGATATTTGATGATTAAGGAGGTTATGATTGTAATGGTTTCAATGATATAATTTCTAATGTTATTATTGGAAGTGGTTGAGATGGTTGTGTTTTTGATGATATGAGAGCGCTTGGTGAATCTTAGTTGGTAAAGGTAAGTTTAGTTTCCATGATTATATCACATATTTAAATGGTAATCATTAAGTTTAGACAATTGATTATCATGCTCTCGTTATAATAAGTGTAAAAATTGATGAGTTGTTAAGAACCATAGAGTCAAGTAATAATAAATTATTTGTTGTGCTACTGCATTACTTGTAGAATTGAATGATGTATAATTTGAGAAGCTTATGAGAGATTGATCGTATTTGATGAGAAATATGTTGTGATCAAAATGAGATGTAAGATGCAAATTGATTAGGTTTATGATAATAAGTAGAGCATGATTTGGCTTAGAGGATATAATATAATTTGATTCAGAGAATTGAGTAGAGGATTAAGGTAAACTCAAAGACTAATTCATGCGAAATAATAAAGCTAATTGAAGGATGTTCTATATTCTGGGTGAGATCATAGATACATATCACAAAATTTATTTTATAGTTGATAAGTGAATGAAAGATATTGAAAAAGGGAGCTAGAGTTTGTTACAAATACAATTTTATAGAAAAGACACTGATAGATTAGGAAGGCTATGTTTATAATGATCGTAGTGTTACATTTCAAGTGAATGTAAAGTAAGGAAGGAACTATTTCCATGGTTGTACTCAGGTTTTCATAAAAGTATTTTTCATTCCTAAAGATTGCCTCATAATATCATTGGTTGGTTTCTTAGATGTCTACCTGTAAAAGGAAAGTATATATAAAAGTTTTTCTTCAATCTAATACCCAAACCTCCTAACCAAGCTTTAGGGAAAACCTGCCTTATAGTTGAAGGAACTTTAAGAGATATATAATGCGAATCTTAATGAGAACCTAAGGAAGACCCTAGCCTTAATTTAGATGCCACAACAACTAAGGATGAGGTAAAGGCAAACAAATGTGCAAGTGGATCAAAGAGTATAAAATATAAGAAGAAGCAAAACCTTAGGAAACCTTGGGCAAAGATTTCCTTGAGATCAATAAAGTAAATTAAGAAAAGAGACTCAGTGTTGAGAAAAACAGTGACAGTGATAAAATATGTGAAGTTAAATCCTAAGACTCAAGAATGTATGGTAACTAAATTTGGATTTCGAATTGAAAATGTTAAGGTGAAGATGAGTGGATATGGAATTGATTTTAATGAGAAGTTGTGATGATCTTGAAGAGATTGATAGTTTGTAAAGTCAAAAGTTAGTGGGATAAAGTAACTTTTGGTGGTTTAGCTCTTGACATAATGATAGAGATTGGAAACTCAAATACCATTCACATGTTTAAGCTAGGATTTATGAAATGAACTCTTACTATTTTAATGTATTTAGTATTCTTTGATGTGTTTCAATTATCTTAGTATTATAAATATAATCTTATAAATAATTGACCAAAATAGTACTTGCAAGCAATAAATTCAAGGAAGTAAACATGTGGCATTTCGATGTATATGGAAGGTTATGTGTAGTTATTTATTGTGTAAAGTTCATTTTGATGTGATTTTCTTTGATGTAAAGCCAAGTTTTGATAAAAAATTGTATCTGATGTAAAGATAAAATTTTAATGTATATTCATAGGTTGTGAAATTGAAATCTGAAAGCTATGAAGATAGGAAATGTATGATCTTGAATGACATGAAATGGACTTCAAGTTTGAAATACATGTAGAGATCAACTTAAGCCTATCAATTACCAAAATAAGTATATAAACATGTTACATGACAAGTGACCATTTGCTCTTACCTCTTATTCAAAAGACATTATGAAACTACAAGATTGGAAGTAATGCTATATTACAAGACTGAGTATGAGTAACATGATATATAGAGATATTGATTTGTTACTATTTCTTATAAGTAAGGATTGGGATATCATAAGAGATATTTTTTTGTCATTATCAATATAGAGGATGTGATTAGTATAATGATTTGTGAATATTGAAACATTAATAGAAGATATATTATTAAGAACCATGTGACTTTGATTTAATAAAGAGTAATCACTTAAAGAATAGTTCAAAGACTTAAATTCTATGTTGAGCTACAATGTTGAATACATGAATAAGTTATGTATAGGAGATATCTCATTAGTATTACTTGTATAAGAAGATATCCTAATCAAAGATGTTATGTAGATATTAGGAGAAATGATTGGTGTACACATTGTTAAACTTTTATTAGCAAAACGAGAAAATTTTACCCTTAGGAATTAATTGAGATTAAATTGTATACCGCTTATAAATCATTTGTGATGAGGTATAGGGTAAACTATCATATTTGAAAGGGAGATATTTAATTGGTGAAGTGGTTAAAAACTTAGGAAAATGACTAGATAATATAAACTCATTTTTAAGTACTTTTATACTTAAGGAATAGCTAAGCGTTAACTCCTAAGAATGATAGATACACTACGATTTAGATAGTGGAAAATTGAAATAAATATCTAAATGATAGGGACGTTATTACAACATTGATTGATTAAAGAGAATGCCTTGAGAAAAACACAATAAAGAGTAACATTAAGAGTTTTGATTTTAGGAGATGTGCTTAACTTTAACTAAAAAGATAAAAGCTAGGTCATGATAAGATGTAAAGCGAAAGAGTTTCAGAAGGTCAATATTGATATATTTATGAGAAACACTTAAAAAAGGTAATACTGGAGTAACATGGAGAATGACATATAAAGTAATATAAATGAATGGATAAAGGCCGAAATAGATACTAAAGATAAACTCTCATTAGTTTAGAGTTAAGATGTAAACTTATCTGGGAAAGTAAAAGATATGTGCTCTAAATTAAGAAAGAGAAAGACTCCTTATCATAAGACTTACATTTATTACACCTTATGAATAGATAGGAATAGTAATGTATGTGCTGTAAATATATGAGATGTTTGTGAAAGTTAACATCATTGGAAGTAAGGAGTAAAGGATAGAGTTAAGTGGTGACTAAGGGCTTGGATCAATCTGTCTATAAGAAAGGGACAAGTTATAGTGAAGAGCAATTTAGAAGAAAGTAAACTCCATTAAAGAGATAGATTAAAGAAATAACTAGAAACTCAATAAATTAAGTAAATAGTAAAAGGAAAATCCTTAAATGATTATAAGAATTGTAAATTTAAAGTAGTATAAGGAATATTTTAGTAAACATATAACGTTAGAATCAAGAAAAGATGAGTTGAATTATGCTTAGAGAAATGGAAATGAGATGATGATAAAAGAGTGTTACAACGAGGAAATGTGCAAACATGTGTGAAGTAAATTAATGCAAATCATACAGTTAAAAAAGTAATACCTTTATATAGTAACAATAAATTGTGGAATAATCAATAAAGTTGTACACTTCATGTTAGGTATAGAAGCAAAAGTAGAGATAAACAGGTGTACAGGAATAGATTGTAATGATTATAGTTTACAATAGATGTGTTATTAGGTACATATGAGTATGCAAAAAGAGGATGGCAAACATATGATTCTTATCTTTTATATTAAAATTCTTTGTCTGTTACAAGTTATATGTATGTAAACCACTTATGCTTGAGTTACTTCAAACATGTCATGTTAGTCATAAAGTTAGAAATTGGTCAATGTCCTTGTCACTTCGATATTGTATTAGCTTTGTCGATTAAATTGAATATGCCAATCATATCATTCTTCATCCCATCTGAGTACAAGTTTGTATAAGGATTGAAATTTACTAACCTTTGCAATTGTGTGTATTAATATAAAAAATGTCAAACTTTTGACTGTGAAGACAGTATGGAATTAAGGAGGAATCCAACTAAAGTGATAACGATAAGAAAGCAATTCCTCAACATGTTGGATAATTTGGTTCAAAAGCAATTAAGCATGATAAGGAGTAAAGACAAGAGATTGGACATACACTAGTAATTTGAACTAAGATAGAGGAATGTTTGAAGTGAGGTTATAACTATATTAGGGATTAGAAGATAAATCATAATTATTATACTTAAGTATCACAGACTTGGAAGATTTAGAAATTGGTATCAAAGGTACCCAAAACTAAAGCTAAAAGAATATACTACATTAGAGACTAATTCAGATGATATAAGCAATTATGAATTAAGTAGGAAATGAAGTGAAAATTCTATAGACTTATCAGTATGAAGATAATTTACCATACCTTTGTAACTTATATAAGTGTGGAAAGGTCTTAAATACATAATGACCATCAATAATATAAAAGTAATATTGGAAGACATCTTGTAAAGAGCATAGCAAAAATTGCATTAAGATGGGGTACTGACTTATTATACCTAGAGCTAAAAGTTGAATACAATATATTGACCTATGTTTCCAAGAGTGTAGTAACGTACTATAAGGTATTTTAAATATATCAATTTATGAAGAATCGAAAGGAAATATTGAGGGGTTAAACTTGTAAACCTTCAATAAGACTATGCAATAGCAAAACAATCTATATGAAAGCAAAATGAATAGATTTTTAAGATTAAGAAACTAAAACATAAAGTATGTGGAAATATAATAAGGAGATAGTTATAAGCGAAACTGATTTGGAAACCTAAGGTAACAATAGAGAAACAATACCCATTGTTATTTTAACAATTAAGTTAGTTGGTCTTTTATTTTAATGAAAAGTGGTTGATGATATTAGAAGACCACAAACTAGTGATAAATGTAATTGATCATTAAAGTTTTGAGGACAAAACTTTTTTGAAGGAGGGTAGAGATTTGAAACCTAAATTTTAAACTAGTTGCTTTAAGTAGAAATTGAGGGCATCCGTGAAACTAACCCAATTGACTTCAAAATTTACAAGTGTACTTGAGATATTAGTTGAAGGTACCTTATGGAGTTGAATTTCGAATAATGAAATAATAGTAATATAGCTAACTAGCATAATTTAACTGCATATGTATTATTTATCGTAAATGTATAAAATAGGTTTTGTTAATTCATAAACTTCTAGAGATAAATTATATAATTATTAAAATTATTATGAGATATAAAATAACATACAGAATATGTATATATGTCGTATATAATTTTCAAGTATATGCATATACCTGTAATTAATTAAGGTATCATATTATTTATATTTTAAGCTGAAACATGCTGGGAAAATTAATAAAAATATTACGTGATATAAAATAACATGTACAATAAATATGTATATGCCATATATAATTTTTATATAATAATATATGCCTATAATTTAATTAAAATACCCAAATATTTATATTTTAAGCTAAAATGAGTAAGAAAAAAAATAGTAAATTAACAAAAGATTATAGGAAACACATGGGCAGCTGGATTTAGATTAGAATGGGCATGTGGAGTGAATAGCTAGGTGTGGGTGCTTAAGCTAACCAAAACATGCATTTGAATATAATATATAAGCTTAATATGAAGAAGAGAGAGAAAACAAATTTTCAAAACCAACCTAAAAGCTTTAGAAATGTTCCAACAAGCTCTCAATGATAATCTACATGCAAAGTAGAATTTGGGGAAAATAGGATTCCATTTGTAAAATAAAAGAAATAAATTTAAGAAACAAATTAGGTGCTTAATTTAGGTATTGGATAGTTTGTGGGTTTAAAGGATTACTAGGGGGCAACCATCTCCACCAATGGAAGTAGCAACCACCGCTTAGCCATTTCAATAAGGGTAGAGCCACCACTAATAGCTAGAGCTTAAGATTTCGATGGATGTCCTTTTTCATTCGATTTTTCAAAAATTAGTAAAAGTTTAGAAATTGTCCAGAAAATTATATAAAAATTTATTCTTACATATTTTCATGTGTAGAATCTAGAAAAAATATTGTTTTGTGAAAATCGAATAGATATAGTATACGTACTTAAGAAATTGATAAAATCGAGCATTTTTCGATATTAAAATAAATAAGTCTAATAACGTAATTTTGACTTCAAAATTTTTCAATCAACTTTCTTATACTTATGTTAAATTGCTATGAAATTTTTTTTTTTACAAAACTATTTTTTTATCATTTTTATGAATTTTTAAGCCTAAAATTATGATTAAAATGGTTCTTTTTGATAAAAACTAATGCATTTTTCTTAAGAACCTCACTTGGAGTCTAAGTTTGGGTGAATATTAGGGTATTTATTATCTACTAACGCTGTTGAATTGGGTTATGTAAGAAGTTGTAGAAATTTTTAATTTTATCTTTAAAGATGAAGTTGGTGACTTGGTTATTTTGTGAGATTTGATGAATTATGATGTAATGTATAAAGAGTTGAGAAGTAATGAAGTTAAGGAAGGTTGTTTGGTGTGTTAGTTGTTGTTTCAAATTGACCCTATAATGGAAAATTGGAAGAAATGTGAGTAAATTAACTAATTAGGGGATATTAGTTAAGGGTAGATGGCAATTCAAAGGAAATGAAAGGCAAGTATTCTATTGGGTATTGACTCACAAGTTAAGTCAAAGGCATATTTCGGATGGAAGTATAGTCTAGGGAGGCTCAGAGGCTGAGTTTGAGTGTCTTTCGTTAAGAAATTTAAGTTTTATTATACTTGATAACTTATTTAAAAGGTAACTCAAAGAGAGAATTTGGGATGACTATAGATATGTGAATGCTAAGAAGCTATAGTGAAAGGTTTTAATTGGAAAATCTTAGGTATTTACCAAACTCAGAGGTTGAATCTGTTGAGAACTTTAACGCTCATGTAGTTAGAGGGAAGCTTAGAGGATGTCTTACCAAAAGATCCAAAATTTGGTAAACTATACGGTTGACTCAACACGTAACTCAAAGGGAACTTAAAGTGAAAATACATGAATTTGAGCTCTTAGATGTTGCCTCGAAGAATAATTTGTAGGAAGTCTTGGGTATTTATCAGACTTAGAGGTTGATTTAGAAGTTAATCATGTTAAAAGCTTAACCTCGATATGGCTCAAAGGATAACCTAAAAGCTTTTTAGATAAGAACTTCAAGGGTGACCTAACTCAAAACTTAGCTTAAAGGGTGTTGAAGGGATATTTGAAGAAGGACAAGTTTAATAACCATGCTAGTGAGCAATTGAACACCAAGCAAGTGGGATTAGTACTTCACCGCACTTTGAAGTGTTACTTAAGAATACTTAGAAGCCTAGTATATGTCTTGTTTGTGAATGTAAGTTAGTAGCCTGTACATATACAGCATGTATGTTTGAATATTGCATTGTTGTTATGGAATACTAGATTGTATGTATTGGTTGTTTTATGGTATTATTTACTTTGGATTATTTGAAATTACTTGAGCACCCCAAAAGCAATTTAACATAAACTCAACTTAACAATTAATCGGACCTGTATCGCAACTCCCTATGGGAAACGACTAGGATTCTTAGGCTAAAGGTAGACTCTTCAATGAGGATAGTTAAAATGATTCTCTCCTTACCCTTAGTTAAACTAAGTGACAGGAGAAGAGTGTCGAGCCTAGTTTTTCACCCTTCTAGTTCCTCTATAAAATTAGGTCTTCTGTAAACTAATCAGTATTAAACCCTATCCATTTAATATTGACCCTCGACTAGGGTTTAAAGAAGATCATTTTTTCCAACTTGAAAAAATTTGGAGTCACCACCTGATCAAAATCAGGAAAAGGGGTCAAGTTATAACCAATTAGGTAAATTAGTTATAACTTAATTATCGGTCTATTGATTAAAAAACCAATTTGTAAAACGACTTTTTGGAAAACCAAAGATTTAGGCTCAGAGGCTAATTTATTAAACCCTAAATGGGTACCACTTTTTAACTTTTCAAATTTAACTTCGCTTTTCAAATATACCCTTTTTAATTTCTAAAAACATTTAATTATGATATACGCGACTAAATTGATTAATTTACACAAATATCTAAAAATGAAAAAAATAAAACTTTCTATGTTTTAAGTCGCCCTATACTTGCGTACGGGTGCCTACGTATCCACTATTTGGGATCAGATGCACATAGTTCTTTTATAAAAAAACTTTAGTGGGTGAGTTGCTTTTAATTTTTTAAAAAGGGTTGCATTTACGTTTTTACCTAATTCAATTTATCCAAGGAAATTCTTTTAAAAGGGTTCTAAATAGTGTTTTATTTTTGGAAACTCTAAAATGGTCCTAATTTGGAAAAATGACTATTTTATTTTCATTTATTTTTAGAAAACTTAATCTTTCTAAGTGTGAGAACGATTTTTGTTTACTAGCCTATTTATTTATTTTTATTTTTATTATATTATCTTATTTATTTTATACTTAATCTATCTATTTCTATTAAAATAAATAAATAAACTACTTCCTTTCTTTTTTTTTTCTCTTTTTGTTTTTTCTTCTCTTTCTTTTTTTTCGTTCTTTTTTTCTCTTTTTTTTTCTCATTTATAACATTTACAAATAAAAAAATGAATAAATAAATAAAAAATAAAAAAAAATTGGGTCGGCTCGGATTGGCTTTGGATCGGCTCGAACGACTCGAATCGGCTCACTTTGGCTTGGATTGGCTCGGTCGGCTCACTTCGGCTTGGATTGGCTCGGTCCGCTTGAATTGGCTCACTTTGGCTTAGATCGACTCGATCGGCTCACTTCGGCTTGGAGTTGGCTTGGTTAGCTTGAGAAATCTGATGGTGGTGGTTTTCATAAAAACACCATAGGGAATGCTATCCTAGAGAGAGAGGAACCGTGTTAGAGAGAGGAAACTTCGATTTTTGTTTTTCTAAAGTGTTTCGAAGTTTCATGGATTGAACTCAAGATCTCCAAGTCATATGCAATATCAAGTCTAGATACTTATCTAGCTGAGCTATTAGTTTTTCCTTATTTATATATGTAATTAATTGCATATTTGGATCAGGTCAGCCTGAATTAGATTCAAATCTAAGCTTAGACCCAGTAGCCTTTTATTCAAAACTGTTAAAATTGAAATTAAAATCATATTCTATCTAAACAATCTAAAAATTTATTATTTTCTAAATACCTTATTTTATTTTGTGACTTTTCAAATTTCTTTTTTTTTTTGTATTTTTTCTAAATTTCTTATTTTTTTGTACTTTTTCCTATTTTCCTATATTTTTCTAGAATTCCTATTTTTTCTAACTTTCATCATTTTTAGGGCTTTCTTTAATTTTCTATTTTTTTTTTTGAAAATTTTCTAATTTAGGACCCTATAATCTAATTTGAAAAATAAAAGGCGGAGGAGGGGGTAGGGGGAGCGCAAAAGTTAGGTGTCTACAGTGTACTTCTTTTGTCAACATCTCAGCCTCCTTGTCGTCCACATACCTTCAAAGTGTACCATCAAAAGATCGTTGATACAAAGTGGACTCGCTTATTAAGAATTGAGTGGCTAATCTCTTGATCATCCTTCTGTCCTTTTTCTTGACCTCTTCAAGGTATGTGCCTTGTTGTAGGAACATTTTACATCATGATACCATAGCTTTTGGTCATTCATACCCTTAATTGCCAGATAGAAGGCAGGCTTATCTTCAATTTCAATAGTAAGGGGTTGAATCTCGACTTTACCAAATATTTAGATTATGGATGCTAGAGTGGCTAAGGCATCGGCAAATTGATTTTGAGTCTTCGGTATGTGATTGAAAGTGATTTCTTTGAATTTCTCTATCAATTCAGTCAAGTGTCGATGATAATGTACCAGTTTAGAATCTTTCATCTTGTACTCTCCTTGAGCTTGGCCGATAATGAGTAAAGAGTCCCAATACACTTCTAATTCTTGAATATATTTATTTAAGGCTATNGGGGGGGGAAGGGGGGGGGGAGCAAAAATTAGGTGTCTACAAAGAGGTCGTAGTAAGGTTGGGGATCGTAGTTCGAAGTGAAGTTTATGATAGAGCATGTTTCTCCATTGCACATGCTTCAGTATCATTTCGATTCGTGAAGTGTGTGGCATTAAACTCCTTAACTCAGATTAGAGTAGACATAATTTCTCTAATCTCATGACAGACTGGATAATGTCGTACTATAGCACTTGTTACTAGTGGCTCTATTCCACTTATTAAGCAAGTTGTTGCTTATTCACTTATAGCTATTTTATAGGTTTCCTCATAGACTCACCAGTATTACTCCAAGTTCTAGAAGACTAAAGAATGGGGTTGGGGAGTGAGATTCAAGATTAATGAGTTGAATTCTTATCTATTTGGTAGTTTTACTAACTTATAGGGAAACTAATAGGGTTTTTACTTGTGACTCTCTAGTTTTCAACTATTGATATTGCTAATATACTCTGTAAACCTGTGAACTTTTATAAATCATTTACTAATCGCATCATTTTCTCATATCAATTTAATTCTTAAAACTTTTTGTTAAAATTGAGACTTTGTACTCCATATAATTTATAAAGCTTTTTTTTCTTGGTCATTTTAGCCATAAAAACTAATTTCAAAAGCTATTTGAAAAGTTACTCCACAAATTGATATCTATTTGACTTAGAATTAGATGGCTTAAAGCGGTGGAGTGGTAAATGCCTTGTTTAAGCTATACTTATGTTTGTAGCTAGCTTCTAGTTTAGGTTAGTTTACATAGTGAGGTTGTTACGACTCTTTGATTTGGTGCATGACACATAAGCATATTTCTAAATTTACTTCATGATAGGCAACAACTCCTTGGACTAGTTACGTATAGCTGAGTTAGAGGACTTGAAGGACTTATACGAAGGATACTAGCTTAAAGCCCCCTCTAGGACAAGGATTTATATCACAACCTCCATCTTTTCACTATTGTCGACTTAAGTATCGAGCCTTCATACATTCTAGCTCTACTTCTGACTTGCTAAGCAGATATGTTGACCTGCCTAGCATACAGATCGACTTACCTAGTAGTAGTATGAATTGCCAAGCTTGCACCATGATCCAAATAGCTTCTAAGCCAACTTATACCAAACCTTTGTTCGAGCTAAGTTGCTAAGACACCCAACTTAGAGAGGATCAGAGTGTTCTTCAAAGCCCGAGCTTCGACTTGAACCTAACAGGATCCTACAATTATTAAGCAACCTCAACCATCATTTTAGCTTAACTAGCCATACAACCAAATTCCAATTGCTTCTTGACATGTATCGTTCGATACTCTAGTCTAGGATGATTCTTTACTTTTCCATATAGAATATTTTACATCCATTTTACCCTTTTTAGTATCATTCATGTATTCTAATTGAAAATTACTTTTTTTGTCTTTTTTAAGTATGCTTCTAACCTTAATGGGGCTAGTAAGTAAACCCCATTATTTTTGTATGTAGATATGAATCACATTATCAGATTATTGAAAATTTCCTTTTAAGCAACTCTAATGTTCTCATCCTCCCTTTAGGTTTTATATATTCACTTTAGTAAGGAGTAGTGGCAAATAACCTTATAGTTTGAGCTAGTAAGTCAAATATGATGAATTGTAGGTTAAACAAGATCAATTGGTGTGTCATATCCAGTTGATAGCTACCAGATTTGCTAATCTTCTTTTATTTTCTTTTGGCTCCTTCCATTTTGGTATTTCTTTATGTGTATGACCTTAGAGATGTATCAGCTTCGTTAGTATCAAAGCATAGTTCCAAGAGAGAGTGTGTAAAGTTACAGTAAAGTTTTGGTTCATGTTTACTATTAGTGACTGCTATGTTCCTTTTGTAGCTGCTTCGGTGTGTTTGTGTGAAGTAAATTTGGAGTTATGAGCCATGAAGTGGAGGTTTTTGTGTTAGTAAGTACAATTCTTGTCGTTGCTCTATTATACTTTGTTTTTCAGTATGAAATCAGAGTAAGTGCACTTCTGTTGAGTTTGAGTAAGTATTAAGTGTTAAAGCTATTAAGAGTGTGCTAATATGAGTTTTGAGTAGTAAGGTAGAAGTGTTTTTCATGTATTGTGTTGTTAATCTGTTGTAGAAGTATCACATAATGTTAGATTCGAGTGTTCAAGGTGTTATTGACAACCAGGGCAGTGGTGCTCATGTTGGTCATAGTCATAATGGTAGTAATACCACAGGGTTAGTTGATAATAAGCTTGATAAACTCACTGATCTTGTTAAGAGGTCATTACAATGCAAGTTAATAGACATCGACCTTAGGGTGTGCCTCATCATAACTTACTTAAGAATGTTCTCAAGAGACATTATGGCTAAGGCGGCTAAGCTAATCCCTTACTTTAACCCCATCGAGCTGGAGGAGTTGTAGAATGAGTTGCTCGATGAAGGTTAGAGTTAGAGGAGATAGAAGAGGATTATAAGGAAGTAGATGTAGAGACTAATAAAGAAGAAGAAGAAGAGGTTAGGTGCTATAGAACACAAGAGTGGGGACTTGATAATGTTAAGGTCCAGATTCCAACCTTTGGTGGAAGTGGAGATGTAGATAAATATTTAGAGTGGGAAGAGAAGGTAGAGAAAGTGTTTGATTGTTATGGCTACACTGATACCGTTAGAGTGCAACTTGTTACATTAAATGAAAAATTTGAATGCGGCTAAAGCAAGGGATAGAAGATGAAGTGTAAGAACTTAGAAGCGTTAAAGAGATTGTTGAGATGAAGATTTGTACCTGAGACTTATTTGTAGGACACATTTGCAAAGTACTAAGAACTTCACCAAGGAAGCTAATTTATTGATGATTATGTGAGAGAATTCTAGATGCTAATGATCCAAGTAGACATGGAAGAACCAGAAGCTTGCATAGTGTCAAGGTTTATTTCTGGACTCGAATATGAGGTTCATAATATTATAGAAGTACAGAGGTTCTATGCATTAGAAGAGGCCATTAAAATAGTAGAGGAGAAATGCCTTGAGCCGACCTAGCTAACATTTTCCCAAGCCTTTATTTCGTGCCGACCTATTGATCTAGAGTTGAAGAGACCTTCCTTAGTCAAGGAAAGATATGACTAACCTGATGATTGCTGAGTAGGTTAATATGGCTAAACAGGCTAACTAAGTCGATCTGAAGATAAGTCAACCCCGAAGACATGTGAGAAGGGACAGACCTCTAGATGGAAGAATAGCAAGATGAAGTGCTTTAAATGCTTGGTTTTTGGACACATGACTGGTTAGTGTCTGGATTGACATACCATGATACTTTGAGGAGATATAGTGGATAATACTGATGAGAGTAAACTAGGGGAAGTGAAGAATACTAGAAAGGTTAAAGCTAATGAAGAAGTGAAGACATATGTCTATGCTAACTATGGAGAGGTGATGACCTTAGTACTGAGATAATTGTTGAGCTCCTTATCGAACTTTAAGGAAGACTAGTGAGAAAATTTATTTTATACAAAGTGTATCATCAAAGGACAGTTGTGCACCATCATAGTAGATGGAAGAACTTATACCAATATTATTGCACAGTCCTTTCTCTAGAGGTTAGAATTGCTGACCTCTAAGTATCCTTGACCTTACAAACTATACTGGCTTCATGATAAAGGTGCTCTACACGTAATTGAATAAGTATCTATACCATTTGGTGTTTGGAATACATATAAGGATGAAGTGATATGTGATGTCGTCCCCATGAGAGCTTCACATTTGTTGCTTGGAAGACCTTGATTGTTCGACCAATATGTTACTTACAATGGATATAAGAATACTTATGCCTTTATTAAGGATGGAAAGAAGATTATCTTGCAATCCATGACACCAACGCAAGTGAATGAGACCCCCAACTAGCTAACTTAAGCTAGTAAAATGAAAGCCCTTGTAATGCTTTGAAGAGAGTTCTAAGCTGTTGAGAAGGTCGACGAACCTATGTTTTTGCTAGTCAGAAGATTGTTAGAGATGAGAAATTTAGATGATGTTCTTGAAGAAATTTAAAGGTTGATTGATGAGTTTTCAGACCTATTTCTTGAAGAGCTGCCTAAGGGATTACCTCCAGTTTGATGCATAGAGCATTGTATTGATTTGCAACCAAGCTTATCTTTGCGAAACTAACCAGCTTACAGAATGAACCTTGAGCAGGCTAGAGAACTAAAAAGGCAAGTGGACGAGCTTATAGAGAGAGGTTACGTATGGAAGGGCATGAGTCCTTATGCTATGCTAATTTTGCTAATCCCAAAGAAGGATGGTTTATGGCGTACGTGCATCAACAGCCGAATAGTCAATTGTATCATTGTTAAGTATAGATATCCAATATCAGGGCTCAATGACATGTTAGATGAGTTACATAGTGCTCGCATATTCATGAAAATTGATTTTTAAAGTGGCTACCACCAAATTCGCACGAGACCCGGAGATGAATGGAAGATTGCTTTCAAGACATGGCATAGTCTCTATGAATGGTTGGTAATACCATTTGAACTTACAAGTGCGCTGAGCACATTTATGTGATTGATGAACCATATGATGCACCTTCTGATTAGAAGATGTTTAGTCATGTACTTCGATGATATGTTAGTGTACAGTGCCGACCTCAACAACCATGTTCAACATCTCTAAGCTATTTTTGACATTTTACAAGCCAAGAAGTTGTTTAGGAACCTGAAGAAGTATACATTTTGTCAAGGTGAAGTAGTTTTTCTTGGGCATGTAGTATTAAGAGAAAGAATCCGAGTAGATGAGGAAAAAGTTTAAGCTATCTTGGAGTGGCCAACGTTGAACAATGTCATTAAAATACAAAGTTTTCATTGCCTAGCTTCTTTCTATATAAGGTTCATTAAAAACTTCAGTACAATTGCAACCCCTTTGACTAAGCTAACAAAGAAGGGTGAATGATTCCAATGGAATGATTGAGCTGAACAAAGCTTCAAGGAGATTAAGGAGAAGCTTTCCTCTACCTTTGTCTTATCATTACTAGATTTTGACAAACCCTTTGAACTAAAATGTGATGCATTAGGCATCTTCATTGGTGCTGTACTAATGTAAGAACGATAACCATTTGCAAACTACAGCAAGAAGCTCAATGGTGCCTCATTGAATTATTTTGTATACTAGAAAGAGTTCTATTCTTTTTTTTTTTTTTAGCTCTTACTATTTAGCAACATTATTTACTACCTTGAGAGTTTGTAATTTACACTAACCATGAGTCATTGAATCATTTTAGGAGTTAAAACAAACTTTCGAAGAGGTAAGTCAAGTGGTTAGAATTTATGGAAAGTTTTTTCTTATGTTATCTTACACAAGAAATAGAGTGCCAATGTGATTGCTAATGCTCGATCACATTGACAAACCTTGCCGACTACCTTATAGGTAAATTTACTAGGATTTTCACTTATCACTGAGCAATATGCTCATGACTCCCATTTTAGCTCCATTGTAGAGAAGTATAGAAAAGGAGTTGCTGTTGGAGGATATTACTTCAAAGATGGCTATCTATTTAAGGAGAGAAGGTTGTGTATATCGAACTGTTCCACACACGAGCTTTTAGTTAGGGAAGCTCATATTGGTGGATTATCTAGTTATTTTAGAGAGACCACAATAGCCAATCTATTGAAAGAGAACTTTTACTAGCTTGGTTTGGCTAAGGATGTCTATAAGATAGTTGGTAGTTGTAAAGTATGCAAGAGAGTTAAGGGAAAATGAAAGCCCCATGGAGAGTATATACCCCCACCAACATTGACTTTACCTAAGCTGACCTCAACATAGACTTTATCATAGGGTTGCCCTGGACATCCAAGGGAAACAATTCAATCCTTGTTGCAATGGACAACTTTAGCAAAACGGCACACTTCATCCCGTGCCATCAAATTAATGATGCTTTATATATTGTTGATTTGTTTTTATAGGAAGATATTTGACTATACGAAGTGTTGAAGAATAATGTTTCTGATTGCAATACCAAATTCTTGATCTATTTTTGGAAGACTTTTTGGAGAAGACTTGTGACTAAACTTGTATTCAACTCTAATAGCTACCCTCAAATTGAAGTGGTAAACAAGACGTTTGGTAACTTGTTCGGAGTTGTCGTTGGAAAGAACTTAAAATATTGGGATTTATGTCTACCAATTGTGGAATTTTCATACAATTGAACTATCCACAACATTATTGGGAAGATTCCATTTGAGGTCATCTATGGCTTTAATCCCACTATTCTCCTATATCTGATTAATACTCTCGCAATTGTTGAAGAGAGTCAATCTGAAGTCAATTAACGCTAAGAATTACAAGAGCTACATCGGTTTATGGTAAGGAAAATTGCTAAGTTTAACTAAAGATAGTAAAAGATAAATAGTCATGGCTGTAGAACTGTTTCCTTCAAACCTCATGACTTAATATGGATTTGCCTTAGTCGAGAACGATTCCTACTCTTGAGATTAATTAAGCTATCTCCATAAGCTAATGGTATATTCAAAATCCTGAAGAAGATTAACCACAACGCCTATCAAATCGAATTGCCCAAGAACTAAGGTATTTCCTCCACCTTCAATGTGTCCAACCTCATTTCCCATCAATCAAAAGAAGAACCAGTATATGCCAAGATAGAACAAGAACCTAAAATAACTTCAAATTTGAGGGAAAATCTTTTTTATCCCTTAGCAGATGGTAAGAATCAATTCCTTGAACCAGTCATTTGTAGTTAAGCTAAAGGACTTCGAGGACTTACACGAAGGATATTAGCTTAAAGCCCTTTCCAGGATAAGGATTTTGATCCTGACCTCCATCTTTTTCATTGCTGTTGACCTAAGTACTAAGCCCTCATATGTTCTAGCTCTACTTTCGACCTATCGAGCAGCCGTAAGAATTGCTAAGCTTACACCATGATCTAGATAGCTTCCAAGCTAACCCATACCAAACATCTATTTATGCCAAGCTGTTAAGATACCCAACCTAGAAAGGATTTGAGTGTTCTTTAAAGCCTGAGCTCTGACTTGAATGCGACCAGGTTAGCTTTAACTGATGACCTCTTTCTGGACTTATCCTAACAAGATCCCACAACTGTCAAGCGACCTCAACCATCATTTTATCTTAACTAATCACATAACCAAATTCATATCACTTCTTAACATGCATCATCTGGCACTATAGTCTAGGATGATTCTTTACTTTTCCATACATAATATTCTACGTTCATTTTACCCTTTTTAGTATCATTTATGTATTCCAAATGTAAATTGCCCTTTTAATCTTTTCCATGTATACCTGTAACACTAGTGGGGCTAGTATATAAACCCCATTATTTTTATATACAAACACGAATCACATATTAGATTATTGCAAATTTCCTTTTGAGCAACCTTAGTGTTCTCATTCCCTCTTTAGCTCCTATCTATTCCTTTTAGTAAGGAGTAGTGACGAGTGACTCTATAGTTCAAATCGGTGAGTCATATTGGAGACGCATTACCTTAGGCTACTCAAGAATTTCTATGCCTAATTATTTTGTCCCTAAGAGTTTATTTAATTTTTTAGATATGGCATTATCGACGTGTAACTAGTTATATCATCTTACCTAGCTTTTTGGATCTATTTTTATTTTATTATTCTATTTCAAAATCCATTTTCACTGGTCTCCTTAGCTAATTCAAATAGCCTTATTGTTGATCTTGAGCTTAACTGGTCAAACTTTTCTAAATTTCCTAACTTAAGTACTAAGATCCTAGTTGGCAAAATTTGTTATGCATTAAAGTTTGGTTTCCTAACAAGCAATAACAAGGATGAATATAAAGCTCATATTGTTGGCCTTGAGTTAGATAAGGACATTGGCATAGAGAAAGTACATATCTTTTCAAAATCCTTACTTGTTATCCAAAAATAAACGATAAGTAAGAGGCAATGGAAGAAACTATGACTAAATATCTCTCAATGGGCTAGGCTCTTGCCTCAAACTTTCTCTCCTAGTGTGTCTAGAAAATTTCTTGGTTCAATAATGTAGAAGCAAATGAACTCACTAGGTATGCTTCAGCTGGTGTCCCCCTTCTCTTGTTAAAAGGATAAGAAAACTCTTCTACATTATCTACCAGACCGCAACTGTGACAAGTAGCATTAGGAGGTCCTTGATCTCTAACCAGCTCTAACTGGCCTATATTAAGTAGACCAGATTGTTAACAACTTGAAGAATGGTACATTATTTCTAGGCTAAGAATAGGCTAAAAAGCTACTCTACAATGCAACTAACTACAACATGATAAATGATGTCCTTTACTACCAATAAGTCAGCTCACCATTCCTTTGTTACCTTTGACCTAAAGAAGGGTGACATGTCCTAGAGGTGCTACACATTGGTATATGTAGCAATCATATACAAAGCTAGGCTATACATGTCTATGCCCTCTAACTCGATTATTTCTAGCTAACCATGAAAGAAGATGCTAAGGTATTGATGCATATATGCATTAAATGTAAAAACATGCCCTAATCAAGCATGTATCAAGCAACAACCTGCTCTTACTCTCTAGCCCTTAGCTTTTTTCCTATTAGGACTTGATATTCTAGAACCTTTCCAAAGGCCTTTGAAGGTCTGTAATTTATCATTGTGGCTATCGACTACTTTACAAAATAGGTGGAAGTGGATGTTGTTGCCTCCATCATGAGCTAAGTTACATACTCACTCACTTTGGAATCTTATGTCTCCTCATCATGGACAATGGCAAAAAATTCAATGACAAGAAATTCAAAGGGTTATGTTAAGAAATCAATATTAAACTAAATTTCACATTAGTTGCACATTCCTAGTCCATTGGGCATGTTTAAGCTGTAAACAAGACCATACTTAGTAGCCTAAAGAAAAGAGTTGTTTGAGTTAAAGGCAAGTAGGTAAACAAGCTCACAAATATCTTATAGGGATATAGAACCACTCAATGGACATTAATTGAAGAAACTCCATTCTTCCTAGCCTTTGGCACTAAGGCCATATTGCCAATAGAGTTAGAGCTCCTCACTAGTAGAATCTAGAGCTACAATTTGTTAACCACATTGCCCTTGCCAAAAGTATTGACACAATCTGGGTCTAACTAGCCACTTACCAACTAAGGGTAGCTTGGTATTACAATAAGAAAGTGAAGAATAAGTTTTTCAAGCCTGGAGGCTTAGGGTATAAGAAACTTGAAGCTATAGGCTCTAGAGAAGGACAAGGGAAGCTAGCCCCAAATTAAAAAGACTTAATCATAGTTAGAGAGGATGTTGGAATGGAGCTTATAAACTTAAGACTTTGGATAGTGAGCTCATATCGAGAACTTAGAATGTTAATAACTTGTACATGTATTTCTAGTAACCTTATTGTGAGACAACTTTAGACTCTTATTCTTGATGTTACTATAGTTTATGATGTTTTTCTCTAAGGTTTTCTGATGAATAAAAGATTATTTTCAAATTCTTGTTCCCTTTACTTTTTTGTAGCTATAGATTTGATATACAATGAAGAATCCTAAGCAAGCCTTTTATGGCTAGGTTGGACTAATACACATCATCAAGCTAACTTAGAGGTTGACCCCCTGACCTTATTGGGCATCCTCATTTTCATGAGATACTCTGAATTGAGGGTTGACTCCTCAACACCATGGGTAACCCCTATTGGGACAAATGTACAAGGAACTCCTACTATGGAGTTTGAGACTTCGAACTCGCTAATCATCCTCGTTTTCACAAGGTACTTCGAAATTGCAGTAGACTCGTCAACCCTATGGGTAACTACTTTTGGCACAAATACCTAAGGAACTGTCACTATAAAGGTTGACTCCCTAACCTTACCAAGTATCCTCATTTTCACGAGGTACTTGTGATCTGAGGATTGACTCCTCAACCTAATGGGTAACCCTTGTTGAAACAAATGCAAAAGGAACTCCCACTTTGAAGGTCAACACCCTTGACTTGGCCAGACATCATCATTTTCATGAGGTACTCTTGAATTGAGGGTGGACTCTTCAACCCTATGGGTAACTGCTATTAACATAAACACTTGGGAACTCCCACTACGAAGGTTGGCCTCCCAACCTCAGCAAGCATCCTCATATTCATAAGATACTCCTGATTAAGGAATGATTCCTTAATCTTATAGACATCTTCGTTGGTATAAACACTAGAGGCACTTTTGACCTAAGTGATGAATTTTAAATCCCATGGCTTAAAACACCCTCCCTAGGTTACTAGCGTTACTTGGATTTATAAAAAATAATAATATAAAGACAATAATTGTGCTCTATAAGCTCTAAACGGTGCAAAGAAAAAAAAATAAATTCATAGATTTCATTCAACAAAAGCATCAATTACAAATTTCAAGGTTGATACCCACTTGAATTGCAAATATTTACATGTCTTAGCCTACCCATCTTATAACAATCAATAAAAGATACAAGATAGGGCTAATTCTTCTAATAACCTCTAACAACTCCTACTAAGAATGTGAACTCCTTTATTCATCTACAAATAGCTCCATGACATTCAATCAACATCTCTAACTTTCCTATTGCTCATGCAAGTCAGCAATATGAACCTCAACCACGAGCTTAGCAATTAGTCACCAGTATGAAAGAGCTAGTCCCTCAACCATGAAGTGTAGAGATTGTGGACTATGTTGCATCTATTTCTTGCAAACCTTATGCAATCACTAACTAATCCCAAACTCCTTAAGTACATCGCCATAAACATCACCGCAAGGATAACCTCAAAAGACTCTCCCAATGGGACTTACAAAAGCTCAATACAAGTTAGTGATAGCCTAGCCATTTTGCTACCTTAGTTCCACAATAAACTATTTAAGCAAACCAGTTAATAGAGGAATGTTGGTAGTATGGCACCAGTCCTATGAAACCTAGTTTCAAATGTGACATAAGAACTTCCTTAAACAAGCAATGATGACTGAATTAGAAATAATGAGGAGGAGACACTAGTAAATGCAAGAGCCATTGTCACTTGACGACATATGCTAACACCTAACGAAGAGAAGAGCACGAAGTTATGCTAAAACCTACTTTGTATAGAACATTGGAACAACATTAGTGACTCTCTCTATTTATAGGCAAATGATCCCTTGTAAGATGAAGACTAATAGCCACCAATTGACAATTCAATAAATGGGCAACATATGTGTATCTTACCAAGAGAACCACATCTAAATGTTGAATCAGTTAAAGGATGCTAATACTGACCTAGATAGCTTCAAGGAGGAGTATACTATGAATTAGGCAACAATAGTAGAGGTCATAAACCAAAGGAGATTTTCTTTAAGTTTAGAATCATTACAATATTAGAGATTGGTGGTTAACTTGTTTGTTAAAAAAAAAAAAAAAGAACTAATGTAGTTAGCCTACTCCACTATCTTGATCATAAGAGGAGGAGGAGGATCTTATGGGGCTTCTCTAACTAGAGGAAGGGGGATGTCATCCACCAAATTGTGATGGTCCTTAAGTCATCTTCAACCTCTTTACTCTCATATTTTGAGCTCAATGCTTCCACATGGCCTCACCTCTTAGAGAGCATTGATAGTTGGGGGAGATGGATCTAAGAAGTTAAGAACTTTTAGGTCCAAGTGAGGATACTATCCTTAAACTTCCTCCTTAATCCACCGCTTTGCTTCCATCGTGGTGGTCTTCTACTCATCATCCCAATGCTTACTAGCCAAAATCTTCTTATACATCTTGTCTTCAACAGCAGAGGTGATGACATCCCCCATCTCTAAAATTGCGATCTAGGTTTACTGATCTACAGCCTCCCCCTCCAGTTGCCTTTCTCTTCTAAGGATGCTAATTGGTTTATATGCTCCTCCTTCTCCATAACGAAAGCTTTCAGCGTGGCCCTTAGCCTTTTGACCTCTCTATTAAGGTTAGAGACTCTACCCTTCTCCTTCTCTAAATCAGTCTTATTTAGCTCCAAAGAGACAACTAGTTTACCAACATTGCTTTTCTCCACCTAAACTACTTACTTTACCTCCTACGATTCCTCCTTCACTTTTGCTAGGTTGGCTTTGGCAATTGTTACCTCCTCCTCAACATGAGCTACCTTAGCCTAAGTAGTGTCCATTTACTATAAGGGAAAACCAAAATAAAGATTCTAACCAAACAACCTAAGTAAGAACACTCAAGATGGAGCTTAACTCCTTCTTCTCATCATTCAACACATTAAACGAGCAAACTATGTATACCTTAACTTGGAGTTAAAGGTAGAGCTATTAGAATAAATGGTACAAAACTAAGTTGTACTGCGTTGTTTAACAACACTAAGCTCGCACATCTTGTCATATGTAAGCCTTAATATTTTGCCCTAGTTGACCCCGCAGAAATGATATCCATATAATTTATAGGTCTCGATTAAGTAATTAAGAGAGAGGTGAATTAGTTACTCTAAAATTTTTGCAAAAAACAATATTAAATTCTCCTTTTGATTACTTAATATGATAGGTGCAAAAATAATAAGAAATAATGAAATATGAAATTAAAAGAATAAGAGAGTGAGAAGATCAAATGCAAAATTTATAGTGTTTTAACTTTATGCCTACTATACTCTTTTAGCTTTATTGTTAGGGACCCGATTTTCCATATTAGTGTTGTTCCACTATTTACTTCAAAAGATCAATAATAACTTTGAGAGATCACAATCACTACTTCCTTTACTCTGACTCCTTTAGCCTAACCTCTAGCTAAACTTAAATCTACATAGATACAAATATGTAATCTTCATTTCTAACAACTTTCCTAACTCTTAAGGAAATAGGAAATAAGATTGAGGAAGTAATATAAATGATCCTCTAAGTTTAAGTACAAGATAAAAATAAAATGTGAAATTCATGTAAGTAGAGAAATCCTCTCAAAAAGCTTATGAGTGTTCTAATTGAAGATGTTTTTTGCTTTTCAATGCTAATCTTGTTTCCAAACTTTTTGTATTTGAATTTTTGAATTGTTGTGGCATAGATATTTTCCTTTGTAATGGTTAGATGCACCAAAATCTGATCACTTGATAAATATCTTCAATTTAATTGTCAGATAAACCAAATCTCTAAATTTTTTTGCAAAAATATCTCTAACTTGGCTAACTTGAATTTTGAAATTTGAATCAATGAAAATTTGTTTGAAAACTTCTAGAAGATATTTTTAATATGATCCTTAAGGTTATCACATGTAACCCTTGTTCTTCTATCGATATGTTTGATGGAAAAAATCTTTGCTTCATAAGAATATTCATGGAATAAACATAGACATGATGTTAAATATTCTTCTTCAATATTGTATCTGATTTGATTTAAATCTACAATAATCTTTATCTTGATATATCCCAACAAATCTACAGTAGTAAATTTCAAATTTAAATTTGAAATTATGAAATATAGAATGATCTTATAAGATGTGGATAACCAATATTTATTTATCCTTATCCATTTTCTTGACTTCTCTTAAATCAATTACAATATATCTTACAAGATCCAATCAAATTTGATTTTCAAATCAATATAAGTATCTTGGTCACTAGATTATCCAAATAATTCATAGCTTTATATCATGATGGATTAAAAAAAAATTCTACATATAATTTTTTATGAAAGTGAAAAAAATTGTCCTCCTTAATTTAATCCCTGTAGATAATTGTCCAACTTAGCAAAGCATATTAGATGTATCACCCAAACACACCTAATAAATGGAGCTAGGCCTTTAAGTAAACATATTATCTAACTCATAATTGAATCTAATCAATTTAAACAATTTTGTTTGTAACTTGTTTGTTCCAAAATTTGCTTTTGATAAATCCTCTGAGTTTTGTCCAGTACATTGTTTTTATTCCCTCTAATAAATCATCTAAGCTTTGTCTAGAAAATAAACTATTTTTCCCTATGTGATATCCTTTGCTCTTAGATTATTCCTTTGACTTATTTATTCAATAAATTATACATTGCTTTTTATTTAATCTTATATATTCAATAAATTTCATTAGTTTATAAAATATTTTTTTGTTATTATCAAAACTTATAAAGAAAGAACCAACTAAATTGATATCCTCCTCCAAAAAGGGATTTGGAGAAGACCACCCTGTTGATCTTCCGATCCCCTAAGCTCCTGTCAGTGCACCGAACCTACCGGTTAGGAGAAAGATTTCTTCTCCACCTTCTCAGTTCAACAAGGTCGTCCCCCCATTCACGGTTGTAACCTACAACTCGACCTACGGGGAAGGAACCATGACAACCTCAACTTGAGGCACTTCCTCCTAAGTAACGATCCCCTTGATCGGAGTGGCGCTTGCTCTCCCTTAAAACCTACTCCAACTTCGGCCTCCCCTTGGGCAACCTCCGCCCCCACTTCAACAGGACCCTTAGGAACCACGTCATTGACGACATTGACACGAGGCCTCTTCGAGGTGCCCCTCAACATTGTCACCGTCCCGCCCCCATTTCTTAGGCCTCTTCTCCAATTCCAGCCTCTTTATGGACATGCGAATATGGCCCCTGACCCCTCCCCAGGGGTCTTCCCCTTCCCTCCACCCGAAGACACCTGACCTTCGGCAATCTGCTTGTTAGCAGCCCATGCCTTCTTCCTCTCCCCTTTAGCATCCTTGGAGGTGGCCCTTCTCTCGGCCGTCTAAACTGCATCATCAACATCCTGCATCCTTTGTGCCCTAGCCTTATCCAGTAGGGCCCCTACATACAGTAGCTAGCTTTCGAGCTGTAGAGAAAAGAAAAAGAAAAAGTTGGCCAAATTCTACAAACCCGTCAAGTTCTAGGCCTCCTCCAAAGACTTTTCTTCTCGAGTTTGGTGGACTAAGCAACACCTCGGCATGTGTTCCAAGGCCGGCACTGTCTCATAACAACTAGCCCATGAGCTCAGCAACAACCTCTCGGTCATGCTGGCTAAGCTCGCCTTTGGGCATTGTTTGAATGGGTTTAGCCCACTCTGTCCAAAAATTAAAATCATGTTCCTGTTTGATGATCACATATCGCTCTTTCCAGTCATGAACTTTGGAAGCCAAACCCTTCAAAAGCTTTCAGCTCGGACAAGCTGAAAGGTATATCCAGTCGTCTTTGTCCTTCATACTGAAAAAATATTAACATAGTTGCGGTGTCAAGCTATGCACGAACCAATTGCATGGCGCTTCAAAGGCCACCAACTACCTAATGGAGTTCGACATGAGCTGGGAGGGGCTCAAATGGTGATACGTTACGAATTCCGCCATGGAATCAGAAAATGGAAACCTCAACCCATACTCCACTTGCATTTAGTAAAGGCAAAAACTCTTCTGTCCGCACACCAAGGGAGCCCGTTCGTGCTCCCCCCGGATGTAACAGTACCTAATTTTGCGGACGATACGTGTTGCTTGTGCTACTGAACTCCTTATTGGAGATAGTGGTCTTAACACCGTCAAGGCCATCACCTTCGCTGGCCTCTGTATAGATCATCTTAACCACTTTACTCCTCTCTCCATCATCTGCATATTCATTGCAGGGAATCTTATCAATCATCACCCACCTATCTTGTATAGCTCGGGCTTCCCAGCCAAGCAACCTACTCTCTGCCGCTGTGTCGTTACAGCTATCATTGCTAGCTTGTACCACCGTTCAGGGGGTAGTGGAACCACCTTTCTCATTGAAACTGAAATCATCAATCTCACAGTAAAGATCGTGAGAGACACTATCTGAACTTAACGCCCCCTCCATGGTTGTTGAAAGCCCGAAGATTTCTTAGAAAACGACGGAAAATGGTGAGAAAGCAAAGAAAGGAGGGGAAGAAAGAGAATTCTCTAAGAACGAGGCGTAAAATGAGAAAAAGAAGTGAGCTCCTTAACCTTATTTATATTGTGGAACAAGGATTGCGAATCGGTAATCCAGAAAGGAACATTAGGACGTCATCCCCGGAATGCGCGAACCAACCATGCTAGCTGTCACATCCCCATATTCCCACATGCGTTTATACAGTTCTCACGCCGCTAGCACGTCACTTGCATCACATCACACGCTAGATTCAAATTTTTGCTTCCTTCAAAAGCTAGAGTCCTTTTGTATTCGAAAAGAAAATTTTCAAGTTTTCAAAGTAAAACTTCAAGTTGGTCCCCTAGACCTAATCAACTTTGCTCCTTCTCGCGATCAATGTGAGAGCCCAAGATTAGCATGTACTTAACCCACCTTAGCCAACCAGGCAATGACCTAGTTGGGACCCAAGCTCACCGGAGCTCGGAGCCAAATTGTTGCATGTGTATATTTTTGCATTGCTTAAAACGGTTTCTCCATGTTACAAATAACACAAAGCTCTGCTATTTAGTTCATTGCTGGCGCTCAAGCTGCTTTCACCCAAACTGGAGCTGCTTGGGCTGCTATTGTGAATTGCAGTTGTCACGTGGAGCTTGGTTTTTTGGTTTGCTTGGACGTGTTGCTACTGCTGCACTTCGAGTTCACGGCCCGTTGTGTGCTTTCTTGAAGGGGCAGCTCGGGTTTGCTTTGTTAAAGCCTGCTGTTCATGTCTACTTTAAAATGTTGGAGCGCCAATTTGTAGTTAAAAAGCTATTTGGAAATAAAGTTTCAGTTGCTACTCGGAAGGATTGATTGCTATCCGTGTCTTGCTTGGTTGCAGCTGCTCTTGGCTAGAAGCTAGTTGCTCGGGTTGGGCTTTGGAGCGGCTGTTCCGCGCATAGCTGCTGGTGTATTTGTTTTGTTCAATTCGCAATTACAGCAAACATTGGAGCTCAGTTTTAGCTTGATTTTGAAGCTCGCATGAGCTTCTGTGATTTGTCAATTGAATCTCTACGACGTGCTGCTGCAAAAACTCAACATAGGGGCGTACTGTTGTCATTAAAACTCCAGGGTTGCTCTCGAGTTGGTCTCAGCTTTTACTTAGCTCCAGCTCCATTCTTACTTTAAAAATGAAAACACAACCCTTATTTTAAAAATTAAGCCCTCAGTTGGTTTGATATTTTAATGAGTCCCATTTTTAAATCGAAAGTGGATGGACTAATATGCTCTTTACACTAGGAGATGCACTGCGCTTTATCCTCAAGGGAAGTTCATGATTCCTGCAATATTTCCATGTAGCTGCCGCTAATTGCTAGAGTCGGTTGAGCTTTGTAGGGCACCAGGTGGGCTGCTGTGATGGAAGTCCACACCCTGCGATAAAACTAATTAAAATTAAGCTCTAGAAGTTCAACTCAATAATAATAATAATAAGATGCATGTTTTCTTCCTTGAGTTGGGTCTGAATTTGTAATTACAGGTGTCTTGGATGTTCTAGTGACCCTCAATGGACCAATGCGCTCTTCTCCTGAAGCTTAAATGGAAGATTCGTTCAAGAAGTAGCTGAAGAAGAGTGAGCTGCTGAGTTTGAAGTTCAATAGCTACTTGGCTTGGACAAGGGCGTCGCTTGGTTCTTGCTCATTCAATTAAAGCCTTAAGTCCACTTATTTCCCAAATCTGCTGTTCATGGTTCCCAAAGTTCAAATGCAACCCTTCATAAGAGATTGAAGCTGTTGTGTGCTCTATAGCTGAGTTGATTAACTACAAGCTACTGCTATATTGAATTAGTGGCTATTGAAAGTGCAGGTGATTGGTCCATGTGGAGCTTCGATTAGCTGCTCAAGGTGTGAATCTTGGCAAGCTCGGATTAGCTGTTGCTAGGATAAGGAGCTTGACAGCTGTTCAATTGAGCGTGGCTGCTCAGAATCTGCTCGTGTTACTCGCAGCTGCTGCTTATGTTTGGCAATTTGGACAAGTAATTGCTGCATGTCCAAATTAAGCTGCTGCTATTTTTTTGGCGAGCTGGCTTGGTCTTGGAGCCAATGTGGACTTCTTGCTAACAGTTGCTGCTCCGGATATCTCAAGCATTTTGTGTATTAGCAGCTAGTGTGCGCGGTTTGCTCGGTGTTCAAGTTGCAGAGAGTGGCTCGGGTGCTTGGTTCGGCTAGTTGCTGTGCTTGGATGTCTGAGTTGATATTCTTTTGCTTGGAAAAGGAGGAGCTGCTCTGTCTTGATTTCAAAAGCGAACCAAGGGATGCTCATGACTGTTGCTTCTACTGTTGTCACTAAGGCCTGTTGCTTCATAAAGCTACACTCTCCTACACAGACCAAAAAGGAATTGACTTTAGGCGGTTCTCTCATGATTCCACAGATTTTAGCGCACTTGAAGTAATCATGGCTTGTCTTATCCAAACATTGATCCAAAGGCAAATAGAAGTGGTCTAGACAAAAGGAATTGACTTCAAGCAACTTTTTCTTACCCCTTAACTACACAATTAATCAACATGTACACAAATCACTAGCAATAGACTTAAGTCACTAATCAATTACTCAATAGAGTTGGATCACTTTGTTTAAATCAATATTTTCTTACTAAGGATCAAGTTTGACATATATCAACTAAAGAAGGGATTCTCAGATTTTGTATACTAGACATGCATATACACATTCCTAATTTATTTTACAAGTACTTTACTATCAAGTAAATGATGCAAAACTGTAAGCTCTTTCTTAACTTTGCTCTTCTCAACTTTTTCCTTTTTACATTTTGTTTTCTTTTTTACTTTAAGTACACATGCATCCCCTTTATAATTCATTTACATAGGAAGTTTTTTATTCCTCACATTTTCACAAGTTGGACACTAGGAGCTCATGCCTTCCAAGAATCATTCATTTAAGGAGATACACCATGCACTTATTAGGCACCTTAGATGTCCACTTTTACTCTCTTTTTGCTTTACCCCTTATATATATATATATATTTGATTAATCATTTGGTTGAGGTTTATTTTACCCTCAACATTAGTTCTTTTTAAATTTAGGAAGAGACATTCAACACAAGCTCAAAATTTGCATGATTTACATAATTATATCAGGCTGTTGGAACTTTAAAGAATGTGTATACACACTAATTAACTTAAAAATGTAAAAACTTAGTCCTTAATCAAGACATTACCTTAATCCTAAACATCGATAACTAAAAGAACAAACTAAAATTACTACAAGAAGAATTGAAATGAACATAAACATCGATAACTGAAAGGAAAACCAACATAGCTAAAAACAAAAGATACTCAATAGCGAGTTACCTTTCACTTAGCACTTGGTTCATAGTCCTCAATTAGACTTTTGCTCTCATACTTATCTTAGATCATGAAGATCCATCATGCTCTCATACTTATCCAACATTACCCCTTCCTAAAAGTGTTTAAACTAGTGACCATTGACCCGACCCTTAACCAAGCCACTGCCTATGAGTCGCCAACTCATTCTTCAATAGGCATGTAGGCAGAGCCTTAGTCTCCTCCCATTGCTTGGGAGTTTATGGTTTCATGTTCTATTTCACTCCTTGATGGGGGTTCTTGTCACATTTCCCTTACGGTACTACATTGAAGTTTTGGTCTTAGCTAGATAATATCAACTACTTAACGTCCATTTGATGCATTCATTATGGTTATTTCGTACCATCCTTTTTTTCGTATGATTTTACTTATTATACTAGTTACTGTAGCATTATAAACTGTATTCTTACTCTTGCTCTCATCAGGATAAATTTGATCCCTTCTTCTATTCCTACCTACATATATGGGGTATTTTAAGAAGTGAACATCTTTATTAGTAATAAGGTTTGGGCAACAAGATTAAGTTAGTAAGGATTAAAACATTCATTCATTTTAATTTTTATAGTCATTTCTATGATCATGGATCATAAATAAGGGGCCTTTATCATTCTATATAAATAGGCAATTCTATTTATATACAGATATAGTTAAAGGGCATATTCAGCTCTTATTCTTCTTTGTCCATTAGTTCTTCTTCTTTTTATCACGAGGTAAAGCAACTTGGTAGCTCACAAGTCTCATAAGCTTGAGGTCATAGGTTCAAATACTATCTCCATAATTTTTTTTTTTTTTTGCAAAAAAAAATTAGGTTTGACTTAGGCAACTAGTAACTAATTACTAGTTTTTATTATTACCACCATTTTTCTTCTTCTTCTTCTTCTTTTTTTTCCCTTTGGGGGGGGGAGGGAGGGGTAGAGCTACTAACTATATTATTACAGTCAAATATATCAAATCCCTTATTGTAAACCCCTAAAATTTTTGATCTAGCTTTTGAAGTAGACTTGACTATGTTAGATAAACTAGGAGTTGACAAGACTAATGAAAGTGAAACCCCTAAAATACCTAGTCAATTGTGTATAAAATTTTTCTAACTTAAATGTATGTAAACACTAAAGATTCCATTTAAAATTGATAAAATCCCTAAAACTAAAACCTTAAAAACATACGAGCTCTAATTCATTATAATATACCCTAAAACCCTAATTGATAATATAACCTTCGTATTTTTCCAAATCATTAGTAGAAGATTAGAGATAATTTTCAATCATGCATACATATTTAAAATCCTTAAGAAATGCTTTAGAAAGTAAGATATTATATCATAGATCACATTTATCTTCTAAGTATATAATTAGGATAGTAATACATAGAGTTAGGGGTTTAGTTAATATTTAGGTTACATGTAGTAAACCTTAACATCCTAATTGATATTTTTCATACTAATTATACTAAGTAACCTACCAAATGATGTATATAGGATATAAATACCTAAAGTAAGATCTTATTATCTATTTTGCTAATCAATTCACCAAATACCTCATTTCCTTAATTTTTCTCTTAATTTTCTCTAATTACTACATTATGTATACTAAATGGCATATGCTTTTGGAAAGTTGATCAAGTCAACATGTAGAAAAGTCAACAAAAGACACTTACACTTTAGAAAATGTCTAAGCCATCTAATGATTTCTTTTCTTTTCGTTTCTTTTCTTTTAGCTTTTCTTTCCTCTCTTCCCCTTTAATTGCCATCCACTTCTTTTCCTTCTAGACCCCACCATCTTCTTATTTTCAAACACAACACAAGACAAAAAGAAACAAACCCTTACCCTACTCCATTGCTGTGACCTTTCCCTTTCCCTTTCCCTTTCAAAATTTTCCAAATTTGTCTTCATATTTCAAGAACAAATTAAGGTATGTTATTATGTATTGCTTTATATTAGTTATTAGTTAGGTGAAGAGGTAGATTAGATGAGTAGTTAAGTGTTATGTATATCCATGTTAAAGAAGGCATAAAGTTTTTATCTTTAAGTATAGAAAGATAGAAATCATGGTGAAGTGTAAGGAGATGCATGTGTATATGTCTTTAAGTATATGTACATAAGAATATACTAGAGAAATACAAGTATAGAGACCTTTGTACATAAGTATTTATTATGTATATAACCTAAATAAGACATATACTAACTATACATACGTATACCATACTAAATATACTCTTAAAACACAAAAAGAATGAGATTAGAGAAGCTTTCTTAAGAGGAAATTTTGGCATATGAAATTAGTATAAAAATACGTATGTGACTATATGTATATATGGGTATATATATAAGTATAAATATGGTAAAGTATAAGTATATATATAAGTATACTAGTATACATATAAGTATAGTAAAAGTATAAGTATATAGTTAGTATAAGTAAAGTGTACATAAGACACTTAAGTATGACATAAGTATGAGGTAAGGCTCATGTAATTAAATGATGAGGTAAGTAATGATGCAATTAAAAGATGATATAAGTCATGACATAAGCAAGCAAACAAGCGATTAATGATGTAAGCGATGACATAAGCATAGGTTCATAAAATAAAAAATAAAAAGAGTACATAAGAATTAGGTACATAAATTAGTAAATCCTAATACACTTCCTAAATTAGATTAAACTTAATTAAGTACATGAATTTGTAATAACATGGTAAAATTCTCTAAATATAAGAATTTGAGGGCTAATCAAATCATTAAGTATAAACATAGGACATAAATATAACCAATAAGAATAATTAAGCTTCAATAGTTAAAATTTCCATAAATTTAGTCCATATTGCAAAACACGGGTCTTAACGTTCAAAACGGACATCATTGTGTAAACGTACATCCAAAAACGATGAAATACGACTATAAATTCATAAATTTTAGAAATAGAACAAAAAAGTTACATACGATTAATAATAAATTCTAATAGGATAAAAGTTGACAGTAATTTAAGTAGAATTAGATAAATAAATATTTAGAATTACTAGTTTATTCAATTACTTACTAGCGTTATGATTTCATGCTTATATATGATTGTAGATAGTGGACCTAAATGTTGTTGTTAATTGACTGTTGTGTGGGGTCGAGAAAATGCTTGTATATGTTATTATGTGCTAAGTTGTAAATTTACCTTAAGTACAGATAACACTTTATTTGCTGCATGAGTTTAGAAAATGATTGTATGTACTATTAGATGGTCATAACATAATTGGACTTAATTATACTCAACTCATAAGAAAAAACTGGTACATGCATCAATATGCATTGTATAGACACAATTCCGACCGTCACATCACATGGAGATAATGAGAGGCCATTCAGGGGTTGTTATTATTAATTTATTGGTTTTGTACAGTGTACTTGTATAAAATGACCTTACTCTGGCTTGAGAGAATACTAAGCGTTGGAGGCGCCTACTGCTTGGCTAAAGGTCAAGTCTAAAGCCCTCCGTTTAGGGGTGAGTGTGGATTATTGGGGCCCACTCACGATTATATTAAAACTTAGTTTTTATGAAAATAAAAGACTTGTTTGATTTAAGTATGGAACGTGGAATTCCATAGTAAAATAAGTTCTAGTATAATACCTGGATCTGATTGATGTTGTATATATTCTAACCCTGATTTCGGAGGGCGTTAAATATGAGTTATGTATATAAATTAGTTAACTATATGTATTGTTTGGCATTCTATTTGATCATTCATTTATATTCGTAAATATAATGTATTTATAACTTGCCTGTGATGTGGCTGAGGGTTTTGCTCATTAAGCTTAGGCTTACACCCTCTTAGACTTTTACTACAGGATAACTTGTTCGTAGAGGCTGGCTAGGTGATGCCACAGGTTAGCTTAGGGACTTGAGCAAGAGCGAGCCATCCTGTATATTGAGAGAGAACAGATTATGTAACCTCTTAATTATGTACTTTTGTTTTAGTAGTAGTATAGACTTAGATGTAATAAATTAATATATATTGTAAACATTGTAGTTTAAATTTTATATAAATATATTTGTGTGATGATATCATATGGATCTGTACGTTCTTGGAAAACTAATGGTTGTAGAGCCTTATATATTATGTAAAGAGTTCATGATTGGAAGGGTAACCAATTAAACGTTCTTCATATAATATACGGCGTCTACCATAACTAGACCATCTTCAGTTCGTGACACTTATCTCATTAAATTAAATACATGACTTGAACTTGGATGGATAGCAAGAATCGAACTTGTGTCTTCTCCTTTGCATAGAGAAATTTTACCTTTTGATTATATTTGCATTTTTTTTTTCTTGATTTGATATGAAATGTCTAGATGATAGTTATCCCCAACTCTACCAAATACTCTCAATTTCATTTTAAATATAGAATAGATTATTATCATTATAATAACATCTATATAATAGTCTCTATATATAAGGGCCATCTTATTATCCAAATTCAAGTTTATATCAAAATAAACAAAATAAGTAATGTATAAAGGACTCTATTGATAAAATTCTTTATTCTTATTCTACAGATATAAATTATCGCATCATAATACATCATCAATTATAATAAACAACAATTATTTATTTAAAATAATAATTTCAAATTTTTTTCTACTTCCATAAAAAATATTAAATTACAATTTAAAATAAAATCCTTACCATCCTTCTTAATTTCCACAACCTCATAAGGGAAAACTTTGGTGATCGCAAAGAATCTTAACCACTTAGACCTTAGTTTATTGAGAAATAACCTCAAATAAGAGCTATATAACAACACTTTCTATCCTTCCTTGAACTCTTGATTGAAGATCTATTTGTCATGCCACATCTTAGTTTTCTCCTTGTAGATATGAGCATTCCTAAAAGCTTCATTCTTAAACTCATCTAGCTCATTCAATTGGAGTAACCTATGGTCCCCATCATCTTGCCTATCAAAATTTAAGCATTTTATGGCTTAGTATGCTTTATGCTCCAACTCCACTAAGAGATGGCAAGCCTTGCCAATGAGTATCCGATATGGGGACATACCAATTCAGTTCTTTTAAGTAGTTTGGTAGGCTCAAAGTGCATTATCAAGCTTAAGCGACCAATATTTCCTTGATGAATGGACAGTTTTTTTAAAGATTTGCTTTAGCTCCCAAATTGACTACTCTACTTGACAGCTTGTTTGAGGGTGATAAGGTGTGGCTACCTTATGTATCACTCCATACTTCGCAAGAAATTTTTCAAACTACTTATTGCAAAAGTGAGAGCTTCTATGGCTAAAGATCACTCATGGTGTCCCATACTTAGTGAAAATGTTTCTTTTCATGGACCGAAGTACTCTCCTTACATCATTAGTTAGGAAAGCCATTACTTAAACCTACTTAGATACATAACCAATAGTAATGAGGATGTGCTTATTGTTGAGGGATGACGAGAATAGTCCCATAAGATCAATTCCCTAAGCATCAAAGATCTCAATCACCAATATTTTGTCTTATGGCATCTCATGCCTCTTAGAGATATTCCTTAAACACTGGCATTATTCATAAGGTAGCACAAAAGTACAACAATCCTCAAATAAGATAGGATAATAAAATCCACACTAAAGTGCTTTGGTAGCCATCCTCTCAACACCAAAATGTCCACTAGCTTCACAACCATAGTAGTAGTGAAGTATGTTAGCAACCTTAGATGAAGGTACACATTGCCTAATCACCTAGTCAGCACAACTCCCAAACATGTACAACTTATCCTAGAAATACTATTTCACAACAAATAGGAACTTCCTCTTCTAGCGATGAGAAATCTTATATGGTAAAATGCCACTAACTAGGTAATTCATGATATCTATGTACAAAGGGAGGTCCTTAAGTGAGTTTGGATACAGGTGCTTGTTAGGAAAGACTTCATTGATTGGTAACCCATCTTTCTCATTTATAATCCTTGAAAGATGGTTAGTTACCACATTTCTTATCCTCTTCTTGTCATGAATGTCAATGTAAACTCGTATAGCAAAAGGATCCACCTTATAAGCTTAGGCTTTACATCTAATTTTCTTAATAAGTACTTAAGCATGGAGTGGTCTATATAGACCATGACATTGGAGCCTATGAGATGTGATATAAATTTGTCACAAGCAAGCACTACAGCTAACAACTCCTTCTTAGTGGTAGCATAATTGCATTGAGCGCCATTAAGCATTGTGTTAGCGTAGCAGATCGCTTGGAAGACTAGGTTCCTCTATTAGCCAAGTACAACACTAACTACAATGTCACTAGCACCACATATAAGCTCAAATGGTAGGCTCCAATCAAGGGTCACAATCACAAGTGTTGTAGCTAGTTTCTCTTCAACAACTCAAATGCCCTAAGGTATGACTCATCAAATAAAAAACAGTGTATCCTTCTCTAATAATTTGCAAAGAGGTCTTGCTATCTTCAAAAAATCATTAATGAACCTCCTTTAAATCCTAGCATGACCAAGAAAACTTCGAATTCCTTTCACATTCATTAGTGGTGGTAACTTTACAATGACTTTTATTTTGGCTTTATCTGCCATGATTTCCTTTCTTAAGATCTTATGGCTAAGCACCATCCTTTCTTGTACCATGAAGTAACATTTCTCCCAATTCAAAACTATATAAGTGTCCTTATACCTCTTAAGTACAGATGATAAGTTCTCTAAGCAACTCTCAAAAGAAGCTCCAAATACAAAGAAGTTATCCATGAAGATTACAATGCATTTCTCAATAATATCAAAGATTACTACCATCATATATCTCTAAAATGTAGCTGATGCATTTTAAAGACCTAAAGGCATATGCCTAAATGCAAATGCACCATAAGGATAAGTGAATATAGTCTCCTCTTGATCCTCTAGGGCAATAGGTATCTGATTGTAACTCGAATGTCCATTAAGAAAGTATTAATACTCATGCCCCATTAGCTTCTTATGCATCTAGTCTATAAAGGGTAATGAGAAATGGCTTTATGGGTGGCGTCATTTAATTTGTGATAGTCAATGCACACCTACCATTCAATCACGTTTTAGGTAGGTATCAATTCATTCTTCTCATTTTGGACAACTATCATACCTTCTTTTTTTGGTATCACTTGGACAAGACTCACCTACTAGCTATTTGAAATGGAATAAATGATCTCAGCATTAAGAAGCTTCAAAACTTCCTTTCTCACCACTTCCTTCAAAGTAGGGTAGAGTCGTCTCTGTGGTTGGACCGTTAATTTACATTTAACTTCCATAAGAATTCGATGCATACAAACCAATGGATGGATCCCATGAATGTGGGCACTAGTCTAACCAATGGCCTCCCTATGCTCTTTAAGCACTCCAATCAACCTTTTCTCTTACACCTAGGACTACTTTGCTGAAATAATGAATGGTAATGTCCCATTCTCTCCATGGTAAGCATACTTGAGATGAATGGATAACTGTTTCAACTTAAGTTTAAGGGGCTCTCTAATGGGTGGAACCGGCCTCTCAATGCTAACTCTTAACTCCTTAAATCTAGCTGGCTTCAACCAAACTCTTGCAGCTTTACCCACCAGTAAACTCTCAATGACTTCATCTTCGATACTATCCTTCAGGATCACTACTCTCTCATCATCACTATTGATCAAATCATGCTCAGTCATGACTCCTAAATCATTCTCTCTCATAATCTTAAGTCCTTTTATCTCAACTCTCTCTTGACCATCAATTGTGTTATGCGCAACATCAAGCTCATCCTCATCATTGCTCTAATCACTTGTTAACACTTACTTATCATATCCACTCATCTAAAAGTGCTCCTCTCTAAACTCATTCACTAATCGATAAACTAAGTCTACATGGAAGCAACAATCACTCTCGATTGGGTGTCTAAAAGCTCTAAAAATACCAAATGTGACTTGCTCATCTATGACCTTAAGCGTCAACTTTCTTTCCTCCACATCAATCAAGGCTTTTCCAGTAGCTAAGAAGGGCTTGCTTAAGAACAAAGGAATCTCCCAAGCCTCCTCTATGTCAAGAACAATGAAATCCATCGAGAAAATAAACTTGTCAACCTTTACTAAGACATCTTCTACAATCCCCCTTAGATTCTTGATTCTCCAATCAATTAAATACAGAGAAATTTTGGCCAGTTTACACTCTCTTAGCCTAATTTCTTGAGAACTGGGAGAGGCATAAAATTAATGCTTACTCCAAGATCGCATAAGGCCTTATTGAAGTAAGAGTCTCTAATGATGCATGGGATAGTGAAGCTCTCTAGATCTTTCAACTTATAAGGTAACTTGTTTTGAAGGATAGTTGTATACTCTTGGGTTAACATTATAATCTCATGATCGGCTAGCTTCCTTTTCTTAGTGAGGATATCTTACATAAACTTAACGTAAGAGGGCATTTGCTCAGGTGCATCATTGAATGGGATATCGATGTGCAATTTCTTAAAACTTCCAAAAACTTGGGGACTTGATGGTCTAACTATTGTTACTTCAACTTCCCAGGAAATGGGATAGATGAGGCATATAACTTCACTTACAGTCTCTTCTTCTCAATGTCCTCCACCTCACCTTTTCTTATATCTCTACTTCTTGATGACACATACTTCATCCGCTTTCTTTCAACTCTAAGATCATCCTCCTTCTTTTCTTGAATTCCTTCTCTTTTCCTTTTTCAACATTGCTTCCTTCTTGCTTAGTCAGCTCTTGATCAATTGCTTTGTTTTCTCAACTCACTCCAACTTGATCTTGATTTTTCTTTTCCATGCTCTTTTCCACTTCTTAATGTGACTACTTTCACCTCTTTGAGATTCTTTTCAATGTCACTACAAAGGGTACCTTGAGGATGGCTATTAGATGAATAGGATAACAAGGCCAATCGCTTTTGCAGGTCTTAAACAATGGCCTTTTGGTTTTGAGACTCTTGTAGTAAAGTTTTTAGCATCTCCACTAAGGTGTCTTCTTTCTCTTTTTCCTTAAGCTGAAATGTCCTTTTCTAAGCCATAGGTGGAGCACTAGGAACATTTCTATCTCTCTTACCAAAATTTAGGTAGTCTTTCCATCCTAAATTACATGTATTCAAGTAAGGGATCCAATTCTCTAATCCTTTGTTAATCTTATTCACAAAATTTTCTTGTTCCATATTTAGGCTTGAACCGAAAGAGTATAAATCACCTACTGAAAAATTTGAAAAGCCTATTGGAGGACCCCCTCATAAGGAATACCACCCTTAAGTGAACTATAGCTTGGGCTGATACCTAACATAGGTTGCATACGACTCAATTGATCTGTAAGAGCTGCTACTTATGCTTAAAGCTTAGCAATGGTATCTAATTCAAATACAATAGCCACTTGCCTCAGCTTAAAGGAAGAATCTTTTTGGCTTTTCTAAAGGAAGAATCTTTTTTGGCTTTTCTAAAACATTTTTCAACTTTTTATGGATTTTTCAAAAATTTTAGATCTTTACAAACTAATACTATAAAAATCCCTAAAACAAAAACTCCTAAAATGCAAAAAGATTGAAGTTTTATACACTAAAGTAAACAACCACTACTCTAATATCAAAATCAATAAGTAGATATATGATTTTACTAGGAAAAGCATATAGAACACAAGAAGCAAGATTTTGTTTTTCTATATGAAATGTACAATATAAGATAAGAAAATCACACAAAGAGCAAGATTAATGCAAAACTAAAAGCCCAAACTATTAAGAAGTTAAATTAAACACAACTTAATTGAAATCTATAGCAACGAGCTAGATAAGTAATACTAAAAAAATTTGATCAGCTTGAAATTTTTTTTTTCCAATGAATTGCAACATCTACAATTAAAAAAAAAAAAACTAAGTAAACAAACTTTGACTAGCTTGAAATTTTTTTTATTTTTCTCAATGAATTGCAACTTCTACAATGAAAAATTAAGAAAACAAAGTGCAGATTAAGCAAGATTAATAAGATAAATCGACTAAGAAAGTAAAGATCTAGCAATTATCAAGAACCTAAACTAAACACAAATCGGCAAAGATCATGCTCAAAAAAAAAAAAAAAGTAAACAAGGCTAAGAAATCAACAAACACAAACAAAGATCCTAAAATGCAAAAAGATCAAAACATTACATAAGGGAGCAAACAACTACAATATTTAAAAGCAAAACAACAATTAAAAACACGATTTCAACTAAGAAAGGTGCACAAAACATAAAGAACAAAGTAATGACATAAAGCTAGAAGTTATATTTTTCTCTATAAAATTCTAACTCAAAGGATGGGAAATTTGATCAAATAAGCAAAATTCTAGCAAATATTAGAAGTATGAACTACTAAGAAGCTAACTAAGCATGAAAATATCAAAATAGCAAGCATTAGGTTAAGGCAAACAATACCAAGAAATAAGCACAAAGTTGGAAAATTTTTTATTTTTTAATATAAAATGTAACTAACTAGAAGAGAAGTCTATCAAACAACCAACTAAATAGCTAGCACAAGAAGCTAAATTAATGAAAGATAGAGCTAAGCGAAAATGTACTAAAATCATACTAAATTAACCTCTAAAAACAAAGCTAGTAGCTAAGAAATATGGAATCAAATAAAGTAACAAAACTACTATTAAGCTAATCAACCAAGAAGGAACAAATGAAAATAAAAAGAGGCCTAGTCTAACAGATTAATTTCTAATCTAATATTATCAAAATCGAAGCACTTCGACAACGATAACAAAAACTTGACTCGCAAACTTTAATTTACACTTGAAAGTTACACAACAACTAACTCAATTTAAAGTGAGTGAAAACCGATACGTGTATCAAGTTGTGCAAGTAGTATAAAAAGCGAGTCAAGATTGTATTCCATAAAGAGCTAACAAATGATTACTAAACTAATTGAGTTGATTCTTAAGATAAGTTATTGAGAATTTAATTAAAATAGAGTAAAAACTGATCAAGAAAATGAACATCAAACTAAATGTCTTAACTACATTTCTAGGGTCCCAGGTCTAAGAGATGTAAAAAAATCAATATGAGGTTTACAAATCTATTCTCATTTGAATCAATGTGATATCTTAATGCGATATTCCAAGTTGACTAAATGGGATTTAACTAAACTTACAAAACTTATCCATTTGTTGGAGTAGCAGAGTTTTAATTATATCATAATATCTATAATTATCAGGAAAATAGTAACCTACTTACACGTAAAGTACTATTTTAGTTGGAAATACGAAAGCATATCTCCATGACTTATATCACGACCTAACATGATCGTTGTCGTAGTAGATCACTATGTATCATACAAAGGCCTACTGTCAACTTCCTTACTAATCATAGGCTTTTCATACGATACAAAAGGATCCTTTCACTATACGTTACCACTAAGCCCATAGATAAGTAATATAGAGCAATTTACTAAAATTAACTTCTAAGACATAAATTAATCAAGTAAATGCATACCAAAAGAATTTTACAGACAAATGCAATTCATAATGGAAACTGCATCATAAACTTCAAATTATATTATGAACAAAAATAAAGGTAAATGGTTATTTACAAAAGTTGTTACAAAATCTTCTCTTTGCTCCTTGATCACTCCAACCCGTCTCTATACGAGACTTACCTCGGGTATGCCTCGACTCGAATGAACAAAGAGGTTTCCTTGCAACAAAGGAAATCTATCGGAGTATAAGCTTACCCTTAGTGAGATAAATACTTCATCGATACCACATAGTAAAAATTTATTACATGTACAATCATATAAATGCATGAACAATTAGTATGCAGTGGCCTAGGAATTGCATACGAGTCAGAATTACGCTCCTTATAGTTAGGGTTTGGAGATAATTAACTGACACAAAAATTCCAAGTTCTAGAACTTGGGTTTTATATCATTTGCACTATTGTGCTTAAGCCAAAACAAAACTATAAGTATATATATACTTTCTTTACTAAATAACAAATCATATTTTCAAAATCTTAAGTTCGGTAATGTGGTGGCCTCTGCAATCCACAAATACATGCCCTAAGTAGAAGCCACAAGACACTGCCCCTCGTCGATGGTTGGCATCTTTTGGCACCTAGTAAGCCCATTAACTTAGGATAGAGACTCAATAAAATGATGACATAACTATTGGTCAATCCTACAAGAGGCCTTCCTCCTATGAGTCCCTCCTCCTATGACTCCCTTCCCATCTTCGGCATGAAGCGGTAGTTGGTGTTATCTTAATGCAATTATGAGGAATGCATGATCCATTTAATTTCTTAATCATATAAGTGGTTAATTTGATTTTTCATGGTGATCAGACAATTTCATTCTATACAATCGTACTTATAAATTATCACCTACAATTTCCATTGTTATATGATTAACGAGTCATAACATTCAATCACAAATTCATACACATGCATTTCTCATATTCCATAAGCATCCAATTTATATATACATAAATTAAGGTACATCTATTCTATAAACAAAATCAAGTAAAAAGTTATCAAGAATTCACTTACTCAGCCATGCAGGTCAGTCAAAGTAGTTCAAGGGCAAGTTGTCTCCGAATACTGGGTCCCTTGGTCATCGCAATCATAATACTATAAGGAATTGAAATAAAACTTAGAAAACTAAGATAAAACCCCTTAAGTTACACTCTTCACTAGTTTTCAAATTTTTCTCAGTTTTACTTAAAAGTTCAATTGTGTATAACTTTCTCGTTTTAAATCTGATTTTTATAATCTTATAGTCAATCTTCATTGTTTTTGAGTGTACTTCAATGTGGTAAGGTTAGATTTTTCGAGATGAGGTATGAAAATTTGTCCATAGGTAAAAACAATAGCGATCCTTATGATTTGGAGTACTTTTGGGCTTTATTTGGCTAATAGTCTTTTTGGTAACTTAGGAATTCCTTTGGGCTCGGGCTTAAGATTTCATTCTAGGCTTAAAATACTCCTTAAGGTCAAATTTATAACTTTGATTTATATTTCTAAAGTTATCAACCACATCATGGGCTCTTAAGTGAGTTTAAGTTGTTAAATGGGCTTGTTTTTTATTTAATTCAAAGGTGGTCACTTTCTTGGGCTTAGGGAGTGTCTTGTGGGCTTCTTGAGAGTCTCAAAACAACTTTCATTGTTGTGTCAAGTTGTTGGTCAAAAACTTGGTGATTCAACTTGAAGTTTAAGGCTTGTTTTGGAAGTTTTAAGCTTGGTTTTGAGTTTTAGGCTTAACACACTCATCGTACTTGCCTTGGTTGGTCTTTTCACTTTGTTTACTTGCTTTTATCATATTTTTAAGTTTTTTTTAGGAAGGTTCCAGATCTAGTCGGTTTGAGTATGAAAGCTTCTAACTTGGTTTTCCAACTTATTTCATCATTTCCTTAAGTTTAGGTATTAGATTATGAACTTAAACTACTTATATGCAAATTTTAACTTAACTTCTTTTTCATGAGATGATTATTTGACTCATACTTTACATGAAAATAAATGATCTCACACTTATCATAACTCTTATATTATAGTTCATGTCTTATAAAGTTGGTTTCCTCACAAAACTTCATGTAATGGATTTTTCCTTTACCTAAGTCTAGATTTAAGTATGTTTAACTTAATAGAAGTGAAAACAACATCCAAATGACTCTCAAAACCTTATGTCAAGCATGCTTCCCTTTCCTTCAAGTTCTCATTTTAAGATTTTCTCAACTTAAAATCTTTCATTTAAACTGTTAAACAAGTATCTTTATAAAACATCAAATTTACATGCTCATACTTCAACTTTCATGTAAGGTTTTCATGAGTTTGCTTTTTAGGGTAGTCTTAGATGTTTCATCAATTTGTGATCATACTTATATCTTAAAGAAATCACAGTTTCCTAATATGTAATACTAGGCTACTATCACAAAGAAATATTTACTCATCCACAAAGCAAAAATATGGTGGTTGTGTATTAAGGTTTTACTTATGCTCTTTGTCTTACTTCCTTCTTCTTGCACCCTTTTCAGAAACTTGAGTTGTGGTCCTTTGAAGTAGGGTTTAAGAAGGATTCTAAGGATCGTAAAAGAGCTTTGAATGTTGGCAAAAGTAAGACAAGGAGAAGTTGAAAGTGTTGTGTATGTATGCTTGGAATGTGGTGGAAAGTAAAGGATTTTGTAGGGTCTGGTTGTTTTCTTTTTTCTTTTTTTTTTTTTGTATTGATTTTAAAGTGAGAGAAAAGGAAATGAAAATGAAATTGAAAGTGAGAGCAAACGGGATAAGAGTGGCCGATTGGAAATGGGGTGGGAAGTGTGTTTAATAAGTTTAATTTTGTTGTCTTGTAGTATGTATAAAAGTCAACAATTGCAACTCTTAATGATATAAATATTAAAGGGTGAATAGTGGAGTGTAAGATAAAGTGATTGATGGATAAAAGACAAGAGCATAACCCCCATTTTCTTGCTTGTACAAACTGGCCATTAGGGTCTCTTTGTTGCATGAAATTATCTTGTCTCATTTATTAAAGTTAAGCATATAAAATTTTGTGATAATTTATCCATATGTAGTATAAGTGAAGAGGTAATAAGGAAAGTGTCTTATTACTAGATTTTGATAAGTTATCAATTGATAAACGACTCCAACTTTCAATTGATAAGTTATTTAGGGTGATTAGTTGGTCTACTTATTCATGTATAAGGCTTAAACATAAAGATAATGGAATTATCTTATAGGAAATTGTTTTAGGATTTACTTCTTTAATTGTTTTGTAAATGATGATTCAATTTTTATAAAATTATGAAATTTTCTAGAGTTAAATAAAATTATTCAAATTAAATTATCGATTAGTCGCTTAGGGTTAAAAGCTCTTTATTATTTTAAGGTTTAGGGTTTTAGGTGAACTTAGAGCTCGCAGTTTTTCAAGTTCGGGTTTTATCGATAAAAGGCTTTCGAATTGGAAAAATAAATTCGTTTTTAATTGTAAAGTTGAGTTCTTAATTTAGTTGACTCTTGAAAATGTTCATGAAGTACTCTTAATCAAATCATGAGCCCATTAAAAGTAGAGTTTACAACCTATGCCATTTTTCTAACCTATTAAAAACGCGAGTTTTTGAATTTAATTAAAACCTATATATCCTTATAGCAAGCATTTTTAAAAATTTGAGTTATATTCATTGTGAGTTATCAAAACCTTCCTGAGCATTTTCGAATTTTATCTAATTAAAAAGTATTGGTCAAATACTAACTGGATAAACGATGAACACAATAAAAAAAATCCAAATACTTAATATTAACATCAAAACAATTCATAAAATACATTAATTCATCAATACAAATCCCAATATATATTAAGCACAATATCTCTTTACAATACCCAAATGAATCAAAATATAGAACAATTGAAATAATTAGAAAAATAAAACATCTTAATGGATATAATCAAATCGAACTCTTGATATAAAATTGGCATATCTTGGTATATTTAGAACCTAAGATGTCCTCTAATGTGGTAGAACAAAAGGCTTTAGTGTCTTCAAATTAAAAACAACATGCTACAAAAATAAAGAAAGGGGATCGGTCCATAAAGCTCTATTCTGCTAAGCTACTGTATACTATTTTCCAAGCTCCTGTCCTGTCTTTTCCCCCTTAGGAACATGGGCTTCTATGTTTTTTTTTTTTCTATAATAAACAAAGAGGTCCCCACAAGAATACAAAGTACACCTCCTATACAGCAGGAGTGCTTTGTTTCCCTCAATATTCAGAAATAAAGTGTCAAAATCTTCATACTTGTTGGTCTTGCATCCGCTTTTCCAAATTTAAAACTTGGCAAAAAAAATTAAGGCCTGGACTTTAGCTTCATTTGAGCCCAGCTACACATGGACTTCTGGCCTTTTTATCTGCCCAATATATTCTATCCCAAATAAGTTGGAGATTGAATGCTCAGAATGCCTACCACATCACATGTTCATTCAAATATGCAGCCCCCTCCACGTGTTCCGTCCTCAAACTGCTGTGTATTCAAAGCAGCAGCTCGGTTCTTTTTTTTTTTTTCTTTTTCTCTTAAAAAGAAGAACTGCTGCTATCTTAATTCCATAATTTCTGCGGCTGCTGCTTGAAGTGTCCAACTTCGGATCTGCTGTTGCTTCAGGTTGGTTGTGCTCGGCTTTGTGTTTGTTCAAGTGGCTGCTTGGTTTGTCGCGTAGAGTTGCTGCTGCTGCACTTGGAGTTCACGGCCTGCTGCATGTACATGAGCTGTGCTGGCGTGTGGAGCTTGGATAACACAGTGGGAAGTTCAACTTGGTCGGAGCTCTTGTTCACTGCGAAGGCACTCAGTTTAGTCACTTGTGTGACGCATATGAAGAGCTGCTACTGTTTTCTTGCTCGGTTTGGTTGGAGAGCACCAATTCAATGTCAAATGATGTTAGTCGTGGTTGCGTGTGCTGAGCAGTGGATACTGCACTTGTTAGGATTCTGAGTGCAGCTGCTGCTGTTCGTCATGGAGATGTTGTGAAGTATTGCATTATTTATCTATAGTTGAGCTTACGTGTAGGATAATTAATCACTCTGACGTGTCATGTTTGGTTATTTCTGTTAAGACTTAGCTGTAGTTAGTTAGTTTAGTAGAAGTTAGTTAGTCTATTTACAGAGCAATATAAATACTTTAGATAAGTCCTGTACTTGGAATTCCTTTTTCGAGAAACAATACACAATACAATTCATCTTGCTCTTATGAAATTCTTGGACTATCTTCAATGGATTCTGTATGAACTTGCTGTGCGTGGACATTACAAACACTAGTGAGCGTAGCTTCACAGATGTTTGGATGAATTTCAGCAGCTGGTCGGCTGCTGCATGGTGAAATGGAGTTGCTCAGTTCAAGTTGCCGCTGAAGCATGGATTGTGGTCATCACAGGCCGCTGCTTGTCTTCGATTCATGGAGCTGCTGTGGACGGAAATTGGAGCTACTCGAATTGGTTGTGGTTGCCTCGGCTACTTTGATTGGAGTGATTTGCCCAAGTCGAGCCTGTGGACTACTTGTGCATCAACACTCAGCTTGGTTCAATCCTATCTTGCATGTATGGAATTATTCTGTCTCAACTTGCTCTTCTCTTGGATAAAATTCAAGGAGCTGCTGCTATCATTTGCTCATGCAGCGTGAAATGAAATTGGCCTATCTCTTTAGTTCAAGAGCTCCACATTGACTTGGTTCTCATCTCATGTTGGATCTCATATGCTATGAAGACTGGAGCTCGGAGCTGCAGCAATTGCTATGCTTTAATCAACTGAAATTGAGGCTTGTTGGGTGTTCTTAGCTGCTGATATAAGAAGAGCTCGGTCTGTCCTGCCCAGTTGTAGCTGCTGATCGGACAGGAATTCTTGGCATGGTTCCTTCAGTCACTCAAGAAGCTGCTGCGGCTTTAGTTGGGTGGAGTTGCTGCATGATGAGCTGCTGCTAAACGCTTGGAAATCCGCAGCTTACAGATTGGCTCTTGCTTTTGTAAAATTGCTCGGCAGGGTCTTGGTAAGCTCGGCATCTACTTAGGTCTGTTATGTAAGGGCTATTTGCTGTTACTTTGGAAGTGCCCAGATTTGGTGATGTAGAGCTCATGATACTGTCAAGTAAGCAACATATGCTCCTTCCTGTGCAAAAACATGGAATAAGTCCAAATAAAGAGTGAATGATTCCTATGTGCAAATGACAACAAACTAATGAGCTTAACAAAATAGTCTTAAATGGGAATGCTTGCAGATGCTATCTTGTCTCCTATTCAACCTGGCTAAATGATCAACTACCATGTAAAACTTCCCTTTTGTTAATGCAGAAGCTCATAAACAAAAATATATGAAATCAAAATTAATACATGTGAGTTTATACAAGTTATTTAGCTTAGAACCTTTTTGTTCATTTTAAGCACAATTGATCCAAATACATGTATTTTTCAGTTCTTCAATTCTTGAACAAAATTCACCACAAAAGCGCTAAAACATAAATAAATGTGTGCTATAGGTGGGGATAAATGTGCAATATCACTACACATCATAGTTGTTAAAATCACAAGTTAAAAATACAATTCCATGAGTTTATAATTTTACAATGTTTTTTCTAGTTAAAATGGATATAAAATCATTTATATGCAGATTTTTAGTAAGATTATAAATTTTCATGTAGGATTTTGCAAGTTTAAAATTTTACTAGTTTTGTATGATTTTACCTTGATAATCATGTACCCCAAGCTAAGCTCTTGCATTTCATCTACCCCTTAAGATCCTACTTCATTGGAAGAGGCCTACTTGCTCAGCCCCTAATGACTTGCTCTTAGATTGTCATGACAAATAAATCCCTTATTTGCATCTAAGCGCTCCATGTTACTTATGGCCTTTAGCTAAGATCTACCTTACTACAAACAAGAGCTTTTCTAAGCTCATGTAACCTTAGCTGATATGCCATGACGTACATAAAACCATGATAGTGATATCACACATAACCAATAGTTAAGGGATGAGCTAGTTTCATACACAAACGGTGGATATGACGCATCAATGCCTCACATGAACTTAGCATTGGCTTGATATCATGCACAAACTAAAACCTAAGGTTACTTGCCACTAGCTCTCACTTAAAAAGAATTAGATAAGAGTAGGTTAGACTCGGTTCAAACTTAGAGGACACAAGCTCAAGAGGAAAACTGAATATTCTATTACTAATATTGATTGTTGTAGCTATTACATCAAAAGGGTAATTATACTACCCAATTATGACAAAACTCTAAGGTTACTATAATTTATAAAAACATATATTATGATAAAAATAGGTTACTAGAAAAATATGAGGATAATTTTTGTAGAACACAAAGAAGGATATTCTTTAAAGATTGTACAACATTAAGAAAAGTAAGGGACGTATGTCAACCATTTACTTTGTGGTCCCAAATGCCATAATGATGAACTTCGGGTCAAGGCTGATAGGTATGTCGACAATTGAATAGGGGAGCTTAGCATTGGGTTAGTTGAGCTATTGGTTAGATTGTTCGAGCTGCTAACCATTCTCCCACTAAGATTTCAAACAGCTCATCAACAAAGGCTTCCAATTCCAAATTAACCTCAACGATCATGTTAAGTTCTTCTACCTAAGTGATTATTGTTTGCATATGATAGCTCGGGTAACCTACTAAGTTAGCTTGAAGGAGTTTAGTATCTTCTTTGGTAAGTTCCTATTGTAGAGCTCAGTATACCATAGTAGCTAGGCCTTGAGCTAGGGTTGCATGATTGGATGAAGATTGTTATCACCACCACTCTCACAAGGTCAATGCTAATAAGAAATCTCTCATAGCTCAGGAACACTCTAAAAGATATGCTTTAACTTTCCTAAAAGATATGCTTTAACTTTCTAGATGATGTACAATTCAACTAGATACACTATCTAATTTTTGAAGGCTCCGAATTAGGAAATTACCAACGTAAACATATATGTTGAAGATAACACTTGCCTAATATAACTTAGCTAAGGATGTGACCCCCTAAGTATGACTACTTACACCATTATTGCTATTACTCTACTAAACTTTTGATACATACTAAGTTGAGTATTAGAGTGCCTATATCAAAACCACCTCCAACGTGTTTTTGTAGGTTTCACCAGTCATGAACCTACAAATCAAGCCTAGGCATTCAAGAATCTAACCCAAGTGGTTTACCTCTGATCTTCAATAGAGTTTTCGATCAATAGGCTAGTTTCAAGGAAATTTTAATGTCTTATAAGGAACTTACAAATCATTAGGAACTTTATTTTTAATGTATTTTATAGATGAGTGTTGATAAATAATTTATCATGCCTTATGGACAAGATGTGACTAAATACCACATGTTCATCTTAGATCATCATTGGTAAAGTTTTTGAGTGAATTCGAATGATAGGATAGACTAATGGGCTCGTAGTCCACATAGGTAAGCCTGTACAAGGAACACATGACTAAGAGGGTATTGAAGGTTGTATTGTTGTAGCCACTCTAATGCCTATGTCAGTTTATGGGTGAGTGATGATAAGCCTAAAGTAAGAGGAAGAGTACACTGGTTGCTAAAGTTGGAACTAGCTTTAGAGTCAAAGGACCCTCTTATTGTATAAAGAAGAATTGGGACTTTTTTAGGTGAAGAGCTAACAAATGGAATGGTTAAGGTCTACCATCTTGGGGGTAGTAAACCTAGATGATGGGACTCCCTAATAGAGGCTTAAGTGTAAAGATGGTCCCTTTTCCCTTATGCCTATCTTTTCATATTTAAGGTTTTAGGGATGTCTTATAGCCTTTTAGCTTGAAGTTATATCAAAGATTGTGCAATTGGGATTATGCCTGGTTTCTCAACAATAGCACTTGGTTACTTGCCCAGCTTTGGGAGGTTAGTGAGCTTGCTCGTAGTAGGCCTTTCGTTAGGCCCAATTACATAGTTTGGATAAAACATAAAACCTATAGTCTTTCATATATACAACTAACTTAAAATCTTCTTAACACAGAAATAAAACTAAGTCTTAATATTTCAAATTCTAAACTAAGTATCACATGATAAAGTGTCTAGTGTTAATCCCCTTGCAACTCATCATATTCATTCTTATCATAAGAATAATAACAAGCCTTACTATAATCAATATTACTTACACCTAAAATTACAAAATCCAGGGTGAGTTGTGAAGTCTAATACATTAACTACTACAACACATATATATGCAACACTTGCATATAATCTTACACATCACTAAATGTAATAAACAATTAGTTAATTTGATATATTATTTAGTCTAAACAAATAGCCTAGTCCTAACAACTTTGAATTAGAAACAACTCAAAATCCACTTGCAAACATAAGCTTGAACAACGTCCCAACACACTCCACATCTCTACAACAATTTAGCTTGCGAACAACAAAACATGAAACTCAAATTATGATTCCATAAATCTAAAATCAGTAAAACACAATTAAGCCCATAAAGTTGTCATTTGCAAAACTACATGTAAGGTTCAAACCTATTACCATCTATAAAAACCACTAGTTGTCTCCCATTATTTAGCCATCAACAATTAGATTCACTACAATAGTGTAATTAATGTCACTTCATTGAAATTCCCTCTATTGTAACTTCCTTCCCTCTTATTGGCTATATCAGACATGATTCCCTCATATATACAACTTGTTGAGTCATTTTAATGACCATGGTCAAAATTTTTTTTAAATTATTTTGATCTTTGAGTTTTAGGAGTATTCTTCTATAGCGGTGACCATGGATTTAAGAATAGTATTCGTGAATAATAAATAAAACTTATCTCAAACTTGGGCTTAATCTTGTTTCTTGATCCATGTTTAAGCTTAATCTAATAGATCCTAATGCAATTTTCCTTTTTGAGTTTGATAGATTTTATTAGTTGATAGAGTTACTTGATAAAAAATGAGCAAGAATAAGTGAAAATCAAAATTTTGAGCGTAGATTAGATAAGAGTAGTAAGAAATGATGGATGAAAGTTGAAGATAGCATGCTTATTCAACACTTTTGTCTTTACAAGCCTTATGATGAAAAATAAAGAAAGAAAGGAAGGAAGAAAAATGTGTCTCGAATGCAATTCAAACCTTAGATCTCCACAGACTAACCTTGCTCTTTAAACTCAACTAGTAATCTTTTTTTTTCATAAATCAAGTATGTTAATCATACTTCAAATTGAATAATAGATTGAAGCAAAAAAAAAAAAGAAGTGAAATAAGGATTCAAACCCACAACTAATGAACACATGCAAATCTGCTTGACCAATTGGACTACCAATCATCACAAGAACTTAAATAAATGAAATTTTATTTATCATAAGAAATTTTTATTGGGTTTTAGCTCTAATTCACACTTGACTTGACTAATTTTATATTGAAACTTTTGCTTGTAAGACCATTAATTGAGGCTTTATTAACTAACTTCCATGATATTGATTTAGCTTAAATAAAAATTTATTTACTACTCATAGAACAGATAAATTGAACTTAGGGTCAAGTTTAGTTAACAACAATGATAGTCAATTTTCTCGCAATTGACTTCCATGGTATTAATTTAGCCTAAACAAATGTCATAAGAACTGTTGTCAAATATTTCTCTCTTTTTTTTTTCTTTATGTGATACTATGATTATTAATAACAATAGAGGTTAAAGCATTTGATGCAATTTAGGACTTCAGGGAAAAGTTGTCCAAATCAAGTAAAAATTTAATGTGAAGTCATAAAAGTTAGAAGAAGAGTCATAGTAAAGTTAATTTCTTGAAATAGAAAATATATAAAATTTAATTTCAATAAAATGTGTTTTAACTTAGTACGCTCAATAATTATCAAAAACTCAAAATTTAAGTTTTAAAAGATCATGAGACCTTAGAGATAAATTATTTAACTTATAAAAATAATATCGAGAGAAAAATAGCATGTAGTGTAAATATATAGTTATGCCATACGTGTTATATGTACCTAATATGTATATATGTATATTAATATAATATAATAAATAATACCTAGAAATTATAATAAATTACTAAAAAATTATAAAAAATAGTAAGACCACTTAGACTAATTTGGAACTGGCATAGCATACACCTAGACACATGCATAAGTGTGTAGATCAGTTCTTAACACAAAATAATAATTAATTTCCTAAAGAATACACATAATATCCTAACAAATGACACTTGGAAAATTCTTTCCACTTCTCTACCATCTAAATCTTTATAAACGAGATTAATTCTAAAGCATTTTAGCATATCAAACTCAAGAAAATCCTCTCAAAGCTTATAGTTTAGTATTTTGCTGAAAATAACAAAATAATTGTAACATTAGGGAGAAAGAGGGCTCTTAAGCCTACACGAAACATAACAAGGAGTCACTTGAGACTTAAGCTTCTAGTACATAGAAAAGTTGAGTTGACAAAGGGTGGTTGCTTAAGGGTAGCTGGAAAGTCATCCATTGGTGAGTTCACTTTTAACATTTGATTTTCAATAATTTCTTAAAAATATCAAAATAAATTAGAAAATTATGAAAAATTATTTCATGTATTACTTTACATGCACTTTAAGGTAGTAATTTTATTTTCTGGAAATATTGAGGATTTATAATACTTGCTTAAGAAACTGCTCTGTTATTACAAATTTTCAATTAATTTTTTGAAATATCAAATAATGTTATTTTGAGCTAAAAATTTTTTGTAACAAACTTCTATTAAGTATTAAATTTTAGTATCAAGAATTTTAAAAAATCTCTATGTTTACTATTTATTATACTTTAATTGGATTAATTTAGTAGTTTTACTAGTTAAAGAAAATTAAGTGTTTTAAAATAAATTTTTAAACAAAACCAACATGTGGTGGTTTTTGGTTAATCATAATGTTGGTATAAATGAAATATTCTGATCCTAAGGTTAAATATGAGTATCTATTTATTCCATGATAATTTCTAATGAAATTGGGCCAAAAAATTGTGTTTTTAGAAAAACTACATAATATGATAATTTCATGTTTTCTATGATCACAAGTTAAAGTACATAATTTTATGAGTTTAAGGTATTTTTCGTAAGATTAATTGGCTATGTATACAAATTATTAGCTATTTTTATCTTACTTACTTATATTTTAAGTAATATAGTAAATTTGGTATTTTGTGGAAAAAATACTATAAGGAAAGTAACATTGAATAGCCTTATTTTGATATGAACCATCTTTCTAGTCTTAATAACATGAGTAATAAAAAATAGTAGTTCTTTACTCATATCAATGGTAAAATCAAAGACTATGGTTAGTAGTACTTATGTAAATAGGGTTTAACATTGAATTAGAAGGTGTGGTTGAGTATCTAAAATAATAAGGACAAAGAATATATGTGAATAGCATTTGTTTAAGGGTTTTAGAATTAGCTTGATTCATAGGCTAAATCAGAGGACAATTCAAAGATTAGATCGAAGGTTAGATCAAAGGTTAGCTAAGATGAACACTATTTTAAATACACACTTAAACCATAAACCCTAGTTATAAATATGCTTTTATCTGATCTATAGTTGTCTGTGGTACCATGTGCATGTCTTTTAGGTAACATAACTAAAGAGGAATGCTGCCTCAATGCGTAGTAATTCATGTTTGTAAGATCTTAGTAAGTACCAAAAAGGGTAAATAGAACAAATGCTATAAGAGGACAAATGCGGTAAGAGGAATATAGTAAAATGTCAAAAAAGAATAAACATGTTTGGATGCTATTAGTACTAAACTCTAGTAAGGAAATTCCTCGATGTTAAGCTGCTCTATAGGGGGGCATAGGTAAGTAATGGGATGCTTGGACCTTGATAGGTGAAATATCAACAAATGACTTGGTTAACGCATAAAGACCTTAGGTTAGGAGCTTGGTATTAGGGAGGTTGGTTAATTGACAAAGCTCAAAACTTGACAACAAGGTCTTCATCAACTTGGATTTAAGTAAGGTCAAAATGACTTTATAGTGAGCTAAGCCATGGGCCATGCTAATATCAAAACTAGTCTTCAACTAGCTATAAGTTTAACATGGACCTAGCTTAGCGCTAAAGACCTTGGAGTTGAGCTTGGGTAAGGGGTCTAAAGGTTAATAGTCCATCAAGGAAGGTAAGGGGAAGGTACCCAAATAGTATTTCAATCAAGTGATGCTTTGTACTAGTGTAGTAGTTTACGTTATACCACTATTCTTAAAAGGAAAAATAGTAGCTCTACCTCTTTATGTTCTTACTAATCATGCACTAGAGATAGGTTCCTATATATTAATTGATCGCTATAGTCTAGCAACACTTTTGGGGTGATTGGCTGTGCTCATGCATCGCTATACTCCTTGAAGTCTAAAAAATTCCTTTTAAAAGTTGTTGATGAATATTAAATCCCAATCACTCACTATTATTTCGACAAGCCATATAGCTTGAAAGCATTATCCATATATACATGGTTATTTATAGTACTGTATAAAGGTATGTCAATCCAACAAAACACCTATATTTATTCAATCAATCCACTACCTCCATTATAACATCCTTCCACTAGACTTTGGCAATCTTCTATGAGGTCAATGCTAACTTCAGCCTAACATACTGCTAGAAGGGGCAAAGGTTGTAATAACCCCAAAAAGCAACATTTTCTACATTAAATCATTGGCATACATTTCATTCCCTCACATATTACTTCACTTCTTTCTCCTTTTTTAACTGATAGTTAATAAAGCCAAGTTTATTGTAAGTAACATAAGGTCCCACATTGCCTCCTATGGTGCCATCATGGTAGATCTACAAAAGTTTCAACCTAAGGACAGGTTATGAGTAAACCAATATTTTACCCTACCTCTTCAAAAGAAAAAAAAAAAAAATCTTTCTAAGGTAAAATGGCCATAAGGTTTCGCCATTTTTTAGCTTTTCAAGGACATTCTCATATTTACTTGGCAAAACAGAGTTGTTCTTAATTTCTTCTAAAATTTCTAAAGCAACTAATGATGTTACATTTCAAGCTATAATGTTTAGTTCTCACTATAAAACATCTTCCAATTAGGTAATGATGCCATTTGTTAATCGCATATATCAAAGCCAATAGTTCTTTCTAACAAGTAGACAACCCTAGTTGCCTAAGGAGCTATGTCTTGCTTCAATATGCAATTGGATGATCTTCTTCCATTAGAACAACACCAATTCCATCACAACATGCATCTATTTCAATCATAAAGGGATTTGAGAAATCAAATAACATTAAAATTGAAGCACTAATGAGTGCATGAAAGGTTGTTAAAATTGCAATTCTAAGCTTAAAATACATAGAATTGGTGAAATCATAAAAAATTGGTAAAATTATAAACTTTTAGAATCATACTTCTAAACTTATATTTCTACCAGAAGTCTACACCTAAACAGTTTTACTTATGTTTTGACTATGAAAAATATCTTAATAACATAAACTTGTCGAATCATATAGTTAAGTGATAATTTTAACAAATATGAATGCATGTTTCAAGTTATTGAAGGCAACATTGACATCATCATTTTGATTTAACAAACTGTCCTTTCTCCAACTAAGGATGTTCATGATTTGGTTCAATTCAAGGGCCGAAACCAAACCAAATCGCATTTGAAACAGTTCAATTCAAATCCTTAATAAACTGAGCTGCTTTTAACAGTTCAAGGTTTCAAACTGAACCACTTTCAAATACAATTCAGTTTAGTTCAAACCGCTTTTAAAGATACTTCTTTTTTATTTGGTAATACAAATAGTAATTAAAACTTTTAACCAAACATTGATATTTAAAAAGAGGAACATTATGCAGAAGTTAAAGTCACATAGTATTATGTCACAGTAATATTACATCTTAAAAGATAGCGAGAGCATGCAAATTTGCTTGAGAGATGAAAAAATAATGGTGAAGGAGAAGGAATGGACGGTAGAGGTTGAGTGTTAGATGAGAGACAATTAGAAAAATGTAAATAGGGTGATAATGAAATGTCAATATGGTTTGAATTTAAAAATATCACTTATTTTTTAATTTTTAAATAAGAAGCATTTTGGGTCAGGTTTAAGTTCAAACGATTCAGTTCGGTTTGAGCTTCCAAACTAAACCACCAACCATTTCAAGCCCATTTGAATTAAACTAAATTATAAAATAGCCACATTTTGTAGTTTCATCCGATTCAGTTTGGTTTGATGAACATCTCTATCTTCAACTGTTAAGTAAGGAGATATCCCTTGATAAACCAATGGTAGAACTTGCTAAGCTTAAGAATCCTCTTAGCTCCTTAAGAGTCCTAGTAATTGGCTAATTTCCTACTACTTAGATCTTTTTGCCCCATTTTTATCAATAACATGGCTTAGATACTCAATTTGAGAGGCCATAAAGACACATTTACTCCTTCCTTAGACTTCTAAACACAATTCATATGAGTATAAGATGCTCTTCCCTGGTTTTGCTATAAATAAGGCTGTTGTCAAAAAAAAAAAAAAAACACCAAACGTATATTTCCTCAATCTTAAAGATACGTTCCATTAGCCCTTAAGGTAGAGGTACATTAGTTAAACTTAAAAGCATCATCATGTGATCGTAGTGCTCTTCATATGCCATTAATGTAGCTTTGTAAATCTCATCGAAGTACATTTCAATTTGATGATAACTCGAATGCAAATCCAATTTAATTAGTAGATTGATTAGCTCTACATAGTTCATCAAAAGGTCTTCAACCATGGGAATGGTAAATAGATCTTTAATTGTATGGTTGTTAAGCTCTTTATAGTTTACACGTACCATCAGGGTATTATCTTTCCTTTTCATTAGCACCACCTAGAAATAGAACAACTATGACTTAGCTAAGTTACTTCATTTTCCAACATTTCTCTCACATGGTTTTCAAAATACTTTTCTATATAGCAAAATGTCTATATAATTTGATATTAATTGATTTAGTTCTCTCTTATAGGCATATTCGATGGCCAAAATCCTTAGTAAGGGAAAATCCTCTTGGTTCCTTAAACAATGCATGGAAAATCTTTAATAAATCAACCAATTCAAGACTCAAACTCTTGCTACATTTTTCTTCCTTACTCAAATTCTTCCCATAAATCACCCAACACAGAACAATAATATTATTTCTAGTAAAAAGCTTAGGTAGGATGTTACCTTAAATTTCTCATACTATCTCACATTTAGCTTTAAGGTGGTAATATTACTGCTTCTGTTCAAACTTAGTCTTAAGTTGTTTAAAATTCCATCTGATGGCGCCTAATTTACTTAGCCATGACACAGTCAATATGAGGTCACAACCAAATAAGGGAAGCAAGTACACTTTAACTTCAAACTCCTTTCCATGCATCCTCCAATTGAAAGTCTCAATTTTGGCATTGTTGAATAAATTGATTCCATCAATAATGTCACTTTGATTTGAGGAACCTTCATTTATGTACAATGAAAACTTTTAATCAACCTACCATGAATAAAATTTAACATACTACTAGTATTTATTAAAATGTTCAACTTTTGCTTTTTGTAGTGTCCAATAACCTTCATACAATTCTCTCAAGGAACTTAGCGTAAGATTAGAGATATTAGTCTTGAGGACTTAAGTAGCATCTAGTTCTTCAATCTTGGATTCCTTGTCTACTTCATCCTTCATAATGAGCATATTTAAACACCAATTCTAACATCTATCTCTAAGGGCTAAAGGCTTCATAGCATTGAGAACACAATTTTTTTTTTCATTTCCCTTCTAATTCTTCGTATGTAAAGAGTTAAGTAATTGCTTAGTTGTTTTGTGATGAGGTTTGGCCAGTTAATGCCAGGTGTATTTGGCTTATATATGTTAGTAGGTTTGGTTGGTTAAAAGTGGGTCTTGATAAGGGTTGTCTTTGAGCTTTTTAAGTTATGGCCAAAGGAAAGTAAGATAGCTTCTTATAGTTTCGCTAAGGGAATAGGCATCTTACAAGGTTGTAGGTCAATACATAAGAAGAGGATATTATAAGTTAAGTAAAGACCAGTTAGGGCATAGTTTATGGGGTTTGGTTCTCAAAGTTGGATTAGTGTAGTTAAATACACAAATTCCTCTAAGTACTCTTATAGAGTTCATAGTTGCTTTGATTTCTTTAAATTGCTCCTAGGGTCTTCATATGCCTTCCCTTTAAGGTGCCCAAACATAACAACACCAAGATCATTCCAATTAAGCGCTTGTTCATTGTTAAGATTCTATATGTAGTAGTGTACGACATTAAGGCAAACTTACTCAAATGCATGTATGCTAACTAAACTTTTCATTCTTCTAGGTTACGTTTAAATTGAAATATAGCCCTACCTTATACAATAGATCTTTTATTCCATCATTGATAAAGATCACGAACCAATCATACTCTCCTCAGCTCGTAGGCTTGCTCAAGTGGCTCACCAAATTGTTTGAGGTGAATTAAGTGCCGAAGAGTAGTACATTCCCTAGTCCAACCTATTGAGATACTTTGCTCTCTATATCATCCAAGAAGCTATCAAGGTGACCAACCAATGTGCCAAGTAAATGTATCTATATGGCCTAATTAGAGAATATGGGCAGTAAGAGCGAAGCAATGGTCAGTTTAGCCAAATTAATGCCCCAGCTCAACCACCTCAAGCTAAAGGAGTGGGTAAAGTTACTAGGCATAGGCTAGCACTCAAAGAAATCGAAGAAGAAGAGGAAGGAGACAATGAAGCAGAAGACTACTATGAGCCTAAAGAGAGGAATGTCTAAGCCCCTAGAGTTGAAGGGTTAAAGATGCGTATTCTAAGTTTTTCTGAGATGGTAATGTTAAGAACTACCTAGATTGAGAAGATAAAATTGAGAAGCAATTTGAATGCCACAAAGTACCCAATAATACAAAGGTTAGACTTGCTGTGTTGGAGTTCGCTAATTATGTTGCCCTATGGTGGAAAAACTTACAAGCCACCTAAAGAAGAGAAGGAGAACAAGAAATTAGAAGTTGGGATAAAATGAAGAGAGTTATGAGGAGAAGGTTTGTACCAAGCTATTATTTGTAAGATGCCTTCAAAAGGTTGTAGGAACTAAGGCAAAGAGGATCGACTATTGAAGCTTATGTCAAGAAATTCTAGATGTTAATGATCTAATGCAAAGTTAGCAAACCAAAAGACTAAACTGTATCTCGATTCATCGGTAGATTAAAGTATAAGATCAAAGATATCCTAGAAACCATGGATATTCTATCACTTGATGATGCAATCTAGGTTACCCAAAGGATAGGAAGGTATCGAAAAGGAAGGTTCCAAATACTCGTCAGCTACCCTAGTAGTAGTTGATCTATTCCAAGCAAACCTGTGCAAACAAAACCAAGTAAGGCTATTGAAACCCAGCCTGCTCAGACTACCCAAACAAAGGAGAAGGAAGTCCCAAGGAAGTTTGAGAAAAGCCAAAGTTTAGGCAAGAAGACGAGTGAGATCAAATGTTTTAAATGCCAAAGATTTGAACACATGACAACTTAGTGTCCAAACAAAAGAACTATGGTGATCCAAGATGAAGCGCTAACTATTAAGGTAGATAGTACCGATGAAGAAGTGGAGGACCTAAAAGAGGACGAACAGACAGAATTGTCTAAGGAGGAAGTTATCAATAGTAAAGAAGGAAACTTTATGCTAGCCACTCTAATGTTAAGAAAGATAATAAGTGTCAACCCTATACTTAACGACAAATAAAGGGAAAATCTCTTCCACATTTGATGTAAGGTAAATGAGTCACTTAGTGCCCTAATAGTTAATAGTGGGAGCTGCACCAATGCAACCTCAATATTTATGGTCCAGCAATTGAAATTAGTAACCAAACCCCACCCAAAACTTTATAAGTTTCATTGGCTTAGTGATAAAAGAGCCTTACAAGTGAACAAACGGGTGTCTATGCTAATCTATATTGGTAATTACCGAGATGAAGTGCTTTATGATGTGCTGCCCCTTAGTACATCCCACATTCTACTTATACTACCGTTAATGTTTGATTAAGCTGTGATATATGATGGGAAGAGGAATACATGCTCCCTATAACATGAAGGTAGGAGGGTGAAATTAAGTCCTATGACTACCAAATAGGTAAAGGTCATGCAAACCCAACTTAATCGAACCCTAAAGAAGGAGGCTTAATGATGACCCAAGCCGAGCTAAAAAGAGAATTGGAGCTTAAAGGACTAACCTATCTTCTAGTCCAAAGAATACTAGAGATTAGATCCAAGGAGAGGGAACTACTTGCCAAAGTGAAAGCAATATTGGAAGAGTTTATCGATCTATTCCCAAATGAGCTGCTAGATGGTTTACCCCCTATCCAAGGTATAAAACATACCATTAACTTGTAACTAGGAGCTGTACTATCAAACAAGCTTGCTTATAGGCTGAATTCTAAACAAGCCCCTAAGTTATAGAAGCAGGTGGATAAGTTGACCAAGAAAGGGTTTATGTGAGAATCCCTTAGCCTCTATGCCATACTAGCCTTATTGGTCCCTAAGAAAGATGGGTCATAAAGAATGTGTGTAAATAGCTAAGCAATCAATCGAATTACCATCGAGTATAGGTATCTCATAACAAGGCTTGATGACATGCTAGATGAGTTAAACGAAGCAAGAGTATTTTTCAAGATTAACCTCAAATCAAGATACCATCAAATTCAAATGTACGAAGGTAATGAGTGGAAAACCGCATTCAAAATGCACCATGGATTATATGAATGGCTTGCAATGCTATTTGGACTATCTAACGTGCTAATCACATTTATGCGCTTGATGAATCATGTACTCTAAGAATTAATAGGAAAGTTTGTCATAGTTTATTTTGATGACATCTTAGTATACAGCCTTAACATGGAGACTCATTAGGAGCATCTACAAAGAGTCTTTGCAAAACTCTGAACGAAACAGCTCTACACCAATCTGAAGAAGTGCGATTTTTGAAAATCCAAAGTGATATTCATAGGATTTGTTGCAAGTGATGGTAGCATACAAGTTGATGAAGAAAAGATTAAAGTGATCATTAAATGACCAGTACTGACCACTTCGGCTGACGTAAGGAGTTTCCATGGCTTGGCATAGTTCTATCATAGGTTCATAAGGAATTTTAGTATGATCGTTGCCTTGCTCACCGAATTATCAAAGGAGAATGTCAAATTTAAATGGGAAGAGAAGGAGTTGAGGACTTTTTGAGGAAGTAAAAGAAAAGCTGACTATGACCCCTGTCTTAGCTCTACCAAGATAAAATGTTTGAAGTAAAGTGTAATGCATTTGAACTAGGCATAGGTACTGTACTGATGCAAGAAGAATAACCTATTGCTTACTTCAGTGAAAAACTTAGAAGAGCTGCACTCGATTATTCAGTTTACGATAAGGATTTTTACTCCTTAATTCAAGCTCTAATAGTATAGCAACACTATCTACTACCCAACGAAAATGTGATCTATACCGACTAGGAATCCTTAAGATATTTAAAGAGCTAACTAAAGTTGTCTCGAAGATATGCTAAGTAGGTCAAGTTCATCGAGGTTTCTTATGCCGTAAAATATAAGAATAGGAGGAATAATTTAGTAATCGACGCCTTATTGAGACAACATTCCCTCTTAACTAAACTATAAACTAGGCTACTTGGTTTCTCCACAATAAAGAATTTATATGCTGAGGACCCATATTTTGGTCCCATCTATGCCAAATGTGAGGAATGATAGACTATAGACAACTATTATAAGGAGGATGAATACTTGTTTAAAAAGAGAAGACTATGTATCCCAACCTGTTCTGTGAGAGAATTGTTAATGTACGAGGAGCATAGAGGAGGATTACCAAGACACTTTGGTCAACATCGAACCCATGAGGTACTCTCCTCAATATTTTTTTAGCTAAGGATAATGAAAGATGTCCAATCTATACTGAAAATGTGTGCAGCGTATCGAAAAGCAAAGAGTCGAGTTGAACAAGGACACTATTTACCCTTGCCCATCCCAACCTAACCATGGTTAAAGCTGAGTATGGACTTCATGTTAGGGTTACCGAGGACGTCCCGTGAGAAGGACTCCATCATGGTGCTCATTAATTGATTTAGTAAGATAGCACATTTCATGCCTTGTTCTAAAACTAACAACACTTTAGCTATCTCTTTTCTTTTTTTTCAAGAAGTAATCAAGTTTCATGAGGTCCCTAGAACCATTGTTTCAGGCCGAAACCCAAAGTTTATAAACTACTTTTGAAGAACATTATGGAGACGAATGGGAACTAAGCTATTATATAGCACATCCTATTTTCTACAAACTAAAAGACAAACTAAGATAGAACAACGGGAACTTTACTACAGGTTATTGTTGGATGAAACATGGTTGATTAGGATCTATGCCTGCCAATCATTGAGTTTGCCTACAACAAGATCGCTCACAGTGTGACAAACATATCTCCCTTTAAGGTTACCTATAGGATTAACCCCGAGCACCTAATGGACCAAGCACCCTTGTCATAGGTGCTTTGCCATAATCTAATATTGATGAAGTAGAGGTTATAAGCTTATTTACTTGTTGTGTTCTTATCTTAGTAATGGCCATATTTTTCTTGTCCACACATTCTTAAATTCACTTGATTTTTTTTGTAATCGGCCTTAAGTTTTCTGAAGTATCACTTGCAACCATTTATGAGCTTCAAGTAAACTCATAATTCCACTCAAAATAGTTCTGATACCAACTGTAGTAAGGTGCAATAAGTCAACACACATATACAATATTAAAGAGATAAACTATAGGATGAATAATGCCCAAATTCAAGCTAGCTCGAATACAAGCTTTTGCAAGAAAATATATTTTTTTTTTATTTCGGATTGGTTTTTCTATACTTAAGGAGACTAATATGTATATTGATGATGTCCTCCCTTGTATGAGTAGATAATAATATCCTAGTGCATGTGCTACATCGCTTATTTCTATTTACAATGCATGTGTAGTATTTAACTATGAAAATAATGAGTAAAAACGTAAGTTTATAAAGTGCTAGATGAAGCCTAGCCTGCTTATTCTTTTTGTTTCAACGAAGTGAATTTAAGGTTCATTAGCTCAACCCATAGAAAGGGCAGTTAATTGTCCAGCATTTTAGTCTAACTCTACCTTCCAAATACGTTTAGTTATCTGCTGAGCTTCACTTTCCTCTTTCTTATCTCCTACTATCGTATTCTTCTCAACCACACAAAACCCTCTCTTTCCACCATTAAAAATCATGAGGCTACTATTATTTGTTATATAATAAAAATATTTCACATATCGTAACTTCATACAATTACTGATGATTTTTATATGTTCATATGAATGATACGATATTTGAAAAACATGTCATAGTCTTTCAAATTGTGAAACTATAGCATCATAACAAGAGTTGTACCCATTTGCATTGATTCATATGGAAGATATAACTCCTTTAATATTATTGTACTTTCTGTGAAGGATGCATCCCTTGAATCATATAAAGATATAATTAACAATAATGAAAAATTACAAATAGCTAATAGTTATTATTAAGAAAAGGAATAAATGACAATAATAAAAATTTTCTAATCTAAATATACCGTTTATTAAAAGTTTCAAATGATAAAAGTTTTTTAAACTATATACACAAAAGATAAAGTTTAAAATCAAAAGTGACTTTTGAGAAGGTACTAATGACCAAAACTCCATAGTAAATAAGTACTTAAAAAATGAGTAAAACCTAAGAGTTAACACAATTAAAAATTTTTTAAGAAATTACTTAAGACTATTGCTTAAATGGTATCAATTTTTGTCAAAATATGCGATTTACTACATGTACCTTGAAAAATCAATTTATTACCTACTTGAATCTTTAATGATTATTTTTACTATCTGAACTAACTTTATTAAATTTATTTACTAATATGAATATAAGTACATATCAAGAATTGGACATTTCAACCACCTTAAGATCAAGGACAGATCAATAGCCACTTATGGGGGGGTGGTAGTTGCTAACCACCCCTCGATCCTAAGGTACTTGAGATAAAGTAGGTTGTAATCCATTTCAAAAAATAGGTCAATTGACCAACTAGCAACCATAAATTAATTCTTGATTTATCTTTATATATATGTTAGCAAATAGAGTTAAGAAAGTTAACTTAGGTAATATAAATGATCACAAAGTCCTCAATTAAACAATAAATTAATTGTTTCAAGTTATGTGTGTTAAATTGCATATTTTCTCAAAATTTAGATATTATTTGTAACATTAACCCAATTACTTATTATCAAAAATTAATAATGAAGATATATTATAAAAAAAAAAAGTAATATCAAAGTATTATTAGAAGAAAAAAGTTTTCGAAATTATATGTCATAATAGATGATTTGTGACACATATCACTCTCTCATTAGTCAAAATGAAAAAATAAAGATGGGTAAAGATAAGTAATGTAGTATTGCTAACCTCAAAAAATTCAATTGGACACTAAAATTAACAATTTCAAAGTTTAAATAGTAAGTTAAGAATATTATAATTTAATAATATAAATACTAGTTGACAAAAAATAAAAAAAAATAGTGCAAGCACTTAATAAAAGTCAATCAAAATTCAAATATCAAATGTGATAGTATCACTAAATTTATATTATAGTAGGTATATAGCGTTGGAGGACTAATCAATAGTTGGATTCTTCAACTATTATATCTCCATTAGACTTGTCCATATATTTAACTTGGAAATGAAAAACCAACTTTGCAAACATTTTTATAATTCTTAATGTAGTTTCTTTTATAATCATTTAAAAAGTTAAAGATAAAATTGTAAGTGAGTTTTCCACTTGATGGTTATAATATATTTATTTTACAACTTTAATGAACGATAAACATATTTAAGCTAGATACCAACACATGTATCAAAGAGATTGAGATCTTTAATACACAAGCCATTTATATTCAAATAAAAATCAGAAGTAATACTAATTCGAATTACTTGCCTCAATTGCATCTATTTGCATTTGAGCTAGGTATATCATTTGATCCAAATATGTTACTCTAAGATATATATTTTTTTCACATAAAGTAAATTGAGAATATAATCGTTACTAATGATCAGTCTTTCGTAAGGCAATCTTCTTGTGGTCTGAAAATTGAAACACTTTTATATCTATTTTCACGTCTAACAGAAGGGATTGAAAAGATACTTCACCACACCAGTCAATTACACTATCTGTAAAAATAATGCAACTTGATTGAACTGTAGATCAATTTCATTATTCGAGGCCCTAGGGAGTGGCTATGCATGTCTCTCATGGGTTGATTAATTAAGCCATAAGATGCCCGGAAAAAGATTAATTAATTAACTAACTAATTACTAATGCCTTTGTGATATAAAAACACACTTCCAATGAAAAAATTTGTAATGGGTATTTATTCACGACATGTATATAAAAATAATGAATAAAATTTCTTTTATTTTAAAAGTTATCTATTATCACAACCATGCTTTTGAACTTTATTCATATTATCTACATTATATATATATATATATATATAGCCTTCAATGGCTAATGAAGATTTTCTTCCAGTCAACTACGTTGCCTTAAAATGTACTTATATTCAAGTATAATCAATAATTCAACGTTGCCTTTTATAGGCAATTTTGATAATCGAGCTTTTAATTGTTCTTAAAATTAAACAGCCTTTTCTTGCGCTTTTCGTTAGGTATATCCATTGCAAGTTCCCTGGCAATAGTACGAACCCAAATGTGCCACGCCTACTTCTCGAAATTAATATTTTAAAAGAAAAGAAAAAGGGTTGAAAATAGTTCTGATTTTTATTTGGGTTGGTGTTTAAATTTTGCAAGTTGTATGTGATAGCATTAAAGGTTTGACGTACAACTGTACTGTATGTTTGTGGAAGATGTGGCGTGGAATCCAACCATGTTTATTCTAAGTTTTGTTGCAATTTTGGTTCTCTTCGATCTTTATAACCACCACATGCGGATCTGTACTTTTCTTTCGATAGAGATATACTTATATAAGTCAGAAAAGAAAAAACTTAAATTTAGACTGTATTTGTTCCTTAGAAAATATTTTATTAATTATTTTTTGAATTCTTTCTTTGGCCAACAAAATTATTTTTTGAAATTTATTATTACCATTTCCATAAAATTGTCAAGTCTTTTTGTAGTAATATCACAAGTGTATGCTTCTTAGTGGCTTTTAATGGCAATGGACTGTTGGAGATAAAAGTCCTAGTCAATGATCGACTCATGAACATTGTCAGTGAAAAATGAGAAACGAGTTCCATTTTTTTTGGGAAGAAAAAAAAAAAAACATTTTCCTCATTTACATTAATATTTTCGTAATTACTAACGGCTAGCTCTAATGGTGTACCGCTGCTATACATCATCTGTCTTTACCAATTACCAATTACCCTAAACAACCACCGTATAATTTTTTTACAATTATTATAATAATATTTGACAACCATAAAATTTAAATTAAAACAAAATCGCAAAAAAAAAAAAAAAGAAAAGAATGTTTTCTATAAAATAAACACACTATAAAAAGCATTCCAATTTTCAGCATGGACCTTATGTGAGATGTCCCTATCGATACAAAACTTCTAATAGTACTCGTCCTAGTTATTATTCGAGGGGGGTAATATGGAATGGCTCTAAAGAATGATTAACCTAATTGGCGATACTTGAACGGTGTACTCTTATAGAAATGGTACAAATTTGGTTGCCCTACTTGCTGCACTTATCATGGAAAAAGAAAAAGGGGGGAAAAATAAAAAAGGTAAACTTACTTTCTTGAAAATATCTCATGTAATCAATTTTGAGAGTAGATGAAAAAAAGACGACGTCATCATCATAATGTTATAAAACATTTAAAAAATCAAAATATTTTCCATCATTAGTTTTATAATTTTACTTAATCAAAGTATTTAGAGGATGCATTTTCAAAAGAATTTGTACTAGGTCCAAGTGATTTGTCGTGCTTCCATCCGCTGCAAGAATGCTATACTAATTAAATTTCTCAAAATCTTGAAACGTAGCTTTGTATATTATAAAAGTGATGACCACCACGTTTTAATAATGTTTTTGATTCGGACGTAAGATTCTATTACGACACAGAAGATATCTAAGACGAGGGTCTGAAACGATTTGTGTTTGTGTTAGCAATGTTTTTCTCGTATTCTGTTTGGTCTCTCCACTTATATTACTCAGTACCACAGGTTTAAATTATTTTCTCGTGGATCATATCTGTAAATAGTGATTCGTATGCTTCACTATTAAACTCTACATCCGATATTAAATACGATTATTATTAATTTTTTTTATCACTTTCGAATAGATACAGACAAATGATACGGTATTGTGAATAGAGTAGGAAGTGTTATTAGTAGTGTTTTCTATATTTTCACTATCGCTTTCTTCACCATGATTTATTAGTTGGTTGACCTGTGATAATATTTTCCTGTCAGTTGCATGTTGATGCAAGCTATGCATTTCTTCATTCCCATGGGTTCGTCACTTGTTTTGTTAGATTAATTAAATTAAGAGATACAATTGTTCTAGTAATACTTTGATATTCCAACTATTCATGAAGACAACAAATAATTAGGTAAACTAAATATATTGTCACATGGAACGGAGATCCTTAATTAGCTCTCAGCTACTAGCGATAATGTTAACTAACTAATTATAAGATCTGCGCATCCTTGTGCAACTTTACAATAATTTAATAATGGTATTATTTAAATTATTAAATGTGGTTGATTAATAACAAACCACCTGCAAAATGAAAGCCAGGAGAGCAAACCTTTCAACTCAGATTATTCCAAATAAAGAAACTCAGATACTAAAGATTTTACAAACAACATAAATTCTCTCCCACATTACATGACTGGTAATGAGTTGGTTATCCGTGCAAAAGTGTTCTAATAATGTTCAGCCCACAATGATGAAGAAATGGCAGGGATAATTGGCTTTACCGCACAATACAAGAAGAACAATATAATACAAACTTCTTATAATGTTTGGTGTATTAAGTACAACACAATTACATGATTTTTTTTTTTTTTGTGTGTTGTGATTTTTTTTTTTTTTTCTATGCACAAGTATTAGAGCATGTTTATCAATGGTGCTCGGAGAAGTGCTTAGAGTACTACATTAGTATTCTAAACAACTGTTTTTGTTTTTTTTCAAATAATTCTCCACTTTATCAATGATTACTTCAATGAAGTTACTTAGCAATTTTTTAAACTTTTGTAGGTCCTATATTATTATAATTTTCAAACCAATAGTTAATTTATCTATTAAAGATTCTTGAAGTATGAATAATTAAATTATTATTATTACATATAATAACAATAAATAACACAAAAAACTAAAAGAAAAAAATAGGGTTAGGTTGCTTTAGCAATGGCACAAAATTTTTCATATTTTTAAGCTATTTATTTCAATAGCAACAAGGGCAAAAGAAATAATAATAATAATAATAATAATATGTCCATTAAGAAATATTAATCTAACTTATCATACTTATATGGTCTATTCACTTCATTGAATTAAAATTTTCAAAAAACATAATACTTATTACTTTGATTAGTTTGATTTATAAGATCATAAGAATAAATACATAATAGATCTTTAACAATTAAATTACCCTCAAACCATTTTCTTTCTTAACCAATCATAAAGTAATAAACGGCAATAGTGATGATGACAACAACAATGACAGTAGTGGTGGTTAATGGTGGCAACGACGAAGGCGATGAGGGGTAATGGTGATGGCAACAATGATGATGGTTATGGTGGTTATGGAAAACTCATTTAAGGGTAAATTCCGAACTGTGAATCAGCTAGAAACCAACTCGAATAGCCTTCAAACCAACCTCTCTTGGATAAGGACAAGCCTAAACTAACATACAAACCCCACGCACTAAAGGCCCAAACAATTCGGCCATGGTAAATGTAAGCCCTAAAACTAAGCCAATTGACCGTAGGATTGAACTTAGGACATAAGGTTTTAGGCGATCGGTTAAAGAATCCAATCAAACCCAAATTATAAACTATTAAGAAAAATATTAGTAAAAATGACCCCGTAAATATGAATTTAAGAAAATAAGTAATAAAATAGGAGACTATAAAATTTTTCAAATTTTAAGCATAATAAGTATTAATTACCGAAAAGGCGAAAAATGTAATTTAATAACTAATAAATTACTAGAGATAGATTATATGTATACTAAAAATTTTAGAATGACCTAAATAATAATTAGAAATGTTCACGTGTACCCCACATGTATTTATGTGTAGATAAAAATACGTGAAATTACCTAAATTAGCCAAAAACTTAGTAAATAATTAAAGAAAATTATAAATTAATTGTGGAAAAATCAGAAAAAAAAAATTAGAAGAGTGTGGAATGATGCAAATTTGGCCGTGGCAAGTCAGAATCTGAAAAATAAAAATCAACCAATTAAATTAGAACAACACAAAAGCAAAAAATTTAGGGATAAGGTAATTGTTTTGTCCAAATTAATACACAATAATTACACTAAAGCTCTATAAATAGCAAGAAAAATCCAAGAACTCATTTGGATACTTAGAAATCAGAAAAAATTAGGGAGAAGTGAAAATTGAGAGAAAAATTCGAGTTAGAAAAAAAAAATAAGAAAAACTGTACAATCAAAGCTTTTAAAAGGAACCTCCACCAAACGAGCAGCTGGAAATGGACGGCCACCACCACCACCACACGATAGTGGCAGCACCCAGGCCGGCCAATAAGGCCACGGCGGCCGGTGGTGGCCAAAGCTACCCAGATCGGTGAGTTTGATTTCCAGCCCGATTCTTGTGTAATTTTGTAAAAATAGTAAATATTATTAGAAAATTATGAATTTTGTTATTCTAGAATATTTTTGTATGTAGTTTGTAGAAAAAATATTATTTTGATGAAAATATGTCTCGTGATATAAAGTACTTAAGAAATCATGTAAAACCAAGCATGTTTCGGTTTAAAAATAAATGACCTTAGGAGTGTGGTTTCGAGCCCAAAATTTTTGTGTAGATTACTTAGATGATATAGAACAGTGCTATAAAGCCCATTTTCAAAAATTAATTTCTGAAATTTTTATATAATTTTTAGACCTTAAAATGAGGCATAAAATGGGTAATTTAAGGTTAATTAAGTAATTAAATTATTAATTACTGACTTAGTGAATAAGTAGATGTTTTAAGATGTTGAAATCTAATGGAGAATGATACTTGTAGCATTTAGGGTGTTAGATGTAATTATTAGGTTAATTATGTAGTAAATAAGTAATAGGGAAAAATAGTTAACTTTAAGTTAATTTTGTAAATTAGGGAAATAGGAGTAAAATCTGATTTAGGATGAATTTAGACATTTTGAAATGATAATTGATGTTTAGAGATGATAATTAGAGTGATAGAAATATTAGAAGTATATGATATACATAATAGATAATAATACATAATATGTAATTATTGGAAATATAATAAATAGAAAATATTATAATAAAAATTGATATTAGGATAATAATAAAAATGTACAAAAAAAATCTAATAGGAAACTTGAATTTATTGAAATAGATGAAAAATGTAAAAATTTCTCACATCAAGAGTGAATTCAGTATACTAATACGGATTTAAATGTACCGGTGAAATAAAATACTGACTAGGGGTAATGAGGATATTTAGGAAATCGGAAAGTAATGTAACTAATTTTATATTATGAGTCGAAACGAATTTCTAGGGTTAGAGTATAAAACATTACTTAGAAAATCGAATTAGAACTTATTTTAGAAATCGATGCAGAAACCGAACCCAAACCTAGTATAATTGTAAAAGACTTAAGACCTAGATAATTAAGCATATTAAACCCTAAATGAAACATAATAATAAGCGTTATAGGATAAAACGAACCTATAATAGTTATATGAAAAACTGAAACCACGTTTGTGTTATAGGGATGATTGGCGATGGCTTGAGCAAATCGGATCTCGAGTTAGTGAGCGAAAAGTCGAGGTAAGTTGGGATTAATACAATGCTGTATTTTAGAGACTTAAGATTATACTTGGTTGTGCTTGTTAGATAGTTGAATGTGTGCATGTGCTTGATTATAGGTGATGCTATGATTCTGTTTATTGTTTTGGCATATATTGTATGATTTGTATGAAATGATTGATCACCCTAAACTGGACTTAATCAAATATACGACCAGTAATCATAATCGGACATGCATGGCAACCCGTTAAGGAAACTTAGGACTCTCTGGCCAAATACCGACCCCTTTGAAAGGGATAGCGTAGGATTGCAAAATGGTTTCTTCTTCATCCTCAGTCGAACTAAGTGACAGGAGAGGAGATCGCAGCGAGGGTGAAGACAGTGGTTCGAAGGTAGTCACGGGAGGAGCGAGGTCTCTATTACACAAGCCTGGGTTTGGTCGTGAGCTATTACATTAACGGCAACTCCTCAACCCGGATTAGAGCGGGCGTAATTTCTTTAATCTCACGACGGGTCGAACAACGTCGTGCAATGGCATTTGCTTGCACATGCATTGCACCTAATGAGTTGATTGAAAACCTTGTTGTGTTTTGGTATAGTTTTAAGTCTTCCATCCTAACTTACTAAGCTGTGGTTGCTCACATCCCTATAGACGTTGTGCAGGTGTTGGCTAAGAAGCAACAAACTACTACTCTGAAGCTAGCAACTGTTGGATCCTGGGGAGTAAGGAAAAATATTGAAGAATAAACACATAACTTTAAGATCTAAGTTTTTATTTTAGAATTATTTTTCATTTTCGAATAATGTAATAACTAGAAACTATATTACAAAGAAATATTGTAAGCTTTAATTACAATAGATGAATTATAGCATATATATATTTCCTCACTTTTTTTTTAAGTAAATGATTTATTTAAATTACAAATTGTTTACTTCAAAGCGGGTTAGTCGTGGACGCCTTGTGTAGATCAGGTCTAAAATAACGGTTGTAAGGCCAACTTCTATCTTAGGATGATTTACACGGCGGGGCTGTTACGACTCTGGTGATTCGGAGCGTGATAGTAAACCTCCAACCTAACAAGCCCGTAAATTAGCGGGGCAGCCTACCGGTTAAACCATCAGTTCAGCCTGCCTGAGTTTTCAATTTCCAACAAAAAATAAAGCAACAAAAAAACAAATCAACACAACCACCATCAACTTTTGTCATTCAAAAATGTTTTGTTACCTAGTAAAATTATTTTCGCAATTACCAAAAGAAAATGAAATGGTCTGGTTTTTCCAAAATTAGCAATTTACTCTTAGGCTTTTTAAATTAACATTGATGAAAATTATTTTTCTACGAAAAAAATATAGATGGATAATCACATACACTTAGCTTTTTTACCTAATTTAAAATTAAACAACACATTAAAGGTTTTTTAAAAAAATATGCAAAACTATAGTAATCTAATTCCGATTAACAAATACGTAGGCACCTTCGAGGTGATTGTAAAGTCAAAAAAAAAAAAATTCTCCTACTACTTATTTCTCCAAAAGTGAACTATGAAATGGTTTTTCTGATGGCATTTTAATTTATATTTCTATTCAATAACTATATTTCAATATGAGATATAATATTTTGTAAAGTACCATAAAAAAAATTGCAATTAATAGTTATTTTGTAATTTATTTCTTTTCATATTGACAATGTATTTCGAGATTCAAATAAAAAATCTTCCTCATTTGCAATTTCTCTTACTTTAACCAATCTTACTTAGCATTGTAATATAAGATCACGTTCATGAAATCCAAATCAATTATTTCAAAACGAAAAAAAAAAAATTCAAACCAAAAATAGAAGTGAATCATTTATGGGTCACTATGGGTAGACATAAAGTTTTATAATTATTTGGATAAAAAAAATAGAAATATGTGAGTAAGCGACATTGCATTAATTTACGAAAATGAGGAATTTATAAAAAAAGAAAAACTAAACACATGGTAGCCTTTGAATCACCAGTCCAGTTGAACTAACCCAAGCCCATAGCCTTAAAGGCTAGGTCTATTTCAATTTCTCACCAACTGATGAACCAACAATTTAAGGTTGGTTCAACCTGATGCATATGCCTAAGTGATGGCAACGACAATAATGGTAGGGATAGTAGCAGTGGTAGTGATAGTGGTCGATGACGACAATAATAACGATGATGGTAGGCAATGGTCATGGTAATAGTGGTCATGGTGGTAGCGGTTAAGGAAGTGGTAGCGACAATAGCGATTAATAGTAGCCGGTAGTAAAAGTAATGATGGTGATTATCGTTAAATTAAAATGAGGTTACTTTTGGGAAAATGTAAAATTTTGTTAGAAATAGTGATTCTTTGCTTGAATTGAGAAATCTGTATTACTTAATTTTATTGAGAAATCAGTATTACTTAATTTTAAGTAATAAGGATTTCTAGAAAATTATGATTTAAAGATAAAAAATCAAGTAAACGTTATAATAAGGAATAAGAAGTGAATGAAATTTTAATCCTACCTAAGTAAATGAGGCAATAAAGAATTAAAAAAAAAAAACAAGAAAATTTAGGCTTTGGTGCTTTTTGAAGCACCTACTTGCTTCTAAGAACTCCAAAATGCTTATCAATTATCAAAATGCTCTTTACCATTTTTTTATTCTATTACTATCTCATCATTGTTGTTGTCATAAGTTTGCTATTACATTACTGCTATCACTACCACCGCTATTATCACCACCATACCACAACTACTATAATATCACCACCATTTTACTCCTTACCATCAATGTAGCACTATTATGGTGATAGTGACATGTATTAGCTATCCATTACTAATAATGATGACTATGATAAGGTGATGATTATGCTAAGGCAACAAGGCAATGAGAATGGAAGTGGATACAAAAATGGTGATTTTACAATGATAAGGGTAATATCATAAAGTAATGGCAATGATAGTAATAATGGTGTATAAATTTTGTGAGGTGGTGATAATAGTGATGAAGGTATAGTAATAGTGGTGTAAGCGATGGTGATGGCATGATGGTAAAAATATGATGATGGTAATAATGAATTAATGATAGTATTATATTAATGGTGGTGATGATAATAATAGGAGTTGTAGTGGTGGTAACATTGGCCATAATAACAATATTAGTAGTGATGGCAATAATGATGATGATGATGATAATTGAAGTGATAGTGGTAGTAAAAATGGAATTTGGATCCTTTAAAGTTAATGTTTTCTAAAATTCCTAAAATGAAAAATTAATAATTATTATTACCAAAATTTTTTAAAAAATATTATATTATAATAATGTTACATGATATTTAAAAAAATTAAATAATAATAACTATTGATTTATAACTTTAGGAAAAAAGAAATTTTAGTGGATTTATTTTCATAAGAATGAGCTAGTAATTATAAACTATTGAGTGAAAAAAGTATTAATTCAGGAATTTGGTTACTAAGGGAGTTTGTTTGTTATATTCCAAGATCTTTGCACCACCAAATGCGAAGGAGAAAAATCTTAAAAATCGCCTAAATACTACAAGGGGATGAGCAAGAAGAAAATTGATGTTACATTTGGTTACTAAGAGAGTTTGTTCGTTCTATTCCAAGATCTTTGCACCACCAAATGCGAAGGAGAAAAATCTTAAAAATCGCCTAAATACTACAAGAGGATGAGCAAGAAGAAAATTGATGTTACATTTGGTTACTAAGAGAGTTTGTTCGTTCTATTCCAAGATCTTTGCACCACCAAATGCGAAGGAGAAAAATCTTAAAAATCGCCTAAATACTGCAAGGGGATGAGCAAGAAGAAAATTGATGACAAATTCATGCTAGTTACGTGTTCAGAGAAAAATAGCAATCAACGAGCAAGATTGAATTAAGTGATTTTCATAAAAACTAATTATTAATGTACTAACTCTTCTAGTAAGTGTGCAATCATAAAGTTCGGTTTAATTTTAGAAGAACAATAAAATACGGTTTAGAAGATTGCGGAACTTGTTTAAAAGATGTTGAAGAGTATATTGAAGACCAAACGAAATAGAAGATAAAAGATGGGAAGTCTCTCTAGAAGTTTTCGCAAGTATAGGAAAAGATTCTATGAAGCGACAATTGAATTTTATATAAGCAAAATAGAAGATTTCATAAACAAGATATAAAATTAAACATTAGAAGGTAGAGTTTGATCAGAAGATACAAGAATGGGTTAAAACACTTCATGCAAGTAAAGATCATAACTCATGAAAGTGGAAATCCGTAGAAATGACATGAAACCGGCGGAAATTTTTTCATTTTTAGAGAAAATTTTCTCTCCATTTTTGGATAGAAATTATTAGAAAGTAGAAACAGGTAAAAATCAAATTCAATTACAAAAAAAAAACCCCAAGAGCAAGATTAAAAATATAAAGGACATTTTTGTCTATCTACATTCCTTCTATTTCTACCATAATAAACCAAACAAGAAAGGAAATTATGTTTTACTTTACTTTACTTTCTGTTATTTTCAACTTATTTTCGCTCGTTTCTATTCTCCTCAAAATTGCCAAACACATTGTATTCCTGATCTACTTATTACAACTAGTAAAATATCCTAAACTAATCAACCTTAAAGGGAAAATTAATGAGAAAAACTATGAACAAACGAGCTTGAAGGCTGCGTTTTCTGTCTCTGTCTATTCTTGGGAAATATGATATCTTAATGCCTTCACCTTTCACGGTTACGTTGATGGAACTAGGGAGTAAATTCGATTTTCAAAATAAGAAACTAGTTTTACGAACAGAATGCTGCTTCTTTACTTTTGGGAAGGAATTGGAAATAAAAATATGGTTCCAAGTTATTTGATATCTATGTAATTATGAAGTGACCAAATTAATAGTGAAATGTTGAAAGAAAACAGAATTAAATGGAGAATTTTGTTTGTGAGATTTTTCCTTTTTGTTTTTTTTTTTTTTTTTTGGATAGTCATTATTTTATTACAACTTTAAGGGACAGGTAAATAATATTGATCTATCCCATGAAAAAACTATCGTTCAAAACATCTCAACTCTGTTTATGAAATGATGTGCGGTCTCCTGCTTTTATTAAAGGCAACATATAGATTGGAGCAACATTATCTATGCCCAAAATTCCGTCTCGACAAGTATTTATCTTTAGCTTCAAAACCCAATTCTAGGATGATTTCAATTTTCTTTCTCTTTATTTCTGAATCCCCGATTTTTATGCCGCACAATTGCGGATGAGTAATCTATTATTAAGCGAACACTCGAGAATGATAATTTAGTGCTAAGCTTATCTGTACTTACAACTTCATAGGAGATTATGGCGGCGACAACAAGAATCTATATAGACGGAGAAGATGTGGAGAAGCAAAAAATAAATAATTGCTAGTGTAATTAGACGATGATTAAATATTGATGGTGGCCACGTATCTTGGGGTTCGTGTGCGTGATTCATCAAGCAAGGCAGGTTAGCTCTGAAGTCTGAAGCTAGTTGGAATAATATATAAATGAAAATTTTTGATTAACCATGCTCGTTAATAATTCAAATAAACGTTGGCTTTCTATCTTTTTATAGGCTTTTTTTTAATTAAGCGTATTATTAATAATGCAAAATGTAACTTTTTCTATTCCTTAATAAGTGTCCTATTAAAGTTAAAAGTAATAAAATTATAATATTGGACTTATTATATTAAATTTTACAGATAAAATGAGCTTTGAACCTCTTGGATTTAAATGATGAGAAATCAAGAGAGGATCGATCGGAGGTATGGCCGCAAATACTATTTAGGCATGGTGTTTGCTTATTACGTGCTCTACGTGTATCCTCAGCATGAAAAGCTTTTGTATTTGATCACTTTCACCCATTATTTTATACATATACAAGTTAATAGAGAAATCTTGCTCTCTCTCTCTTATATATGCAGGCCTAAAAGAGAATTTTGTCATGGATGCTCCCGTTTTGGTCCAAAGATAAGGTTCGTGCAGTCTCAATTCTCATCGCTTTCAGGTCAGTAAGCCTTGCCTTGCACGAGCTAAATAAAACTGTACGTACACACGCGCACGTACGCACGCATGCACACACTTACATACACGCACAGCAGTTTGGTTTTCCTCTGGGTAGAAGTTATACTGTTATTTGCATTATATAAAGAGACAGCCTGAAAGGACTACATTTGGCTTCGGATTGCATGTCTTATGTGGTATACACATGTATATGTGTTAGTTTGCGTTTAGTCCTGCAAATTGTTGTCTTATGGTTAAGAAATTTGGGTTTTTTATCGGAAATAAAATATGGCAAACAACCCCTTTTTTTGTGGTTAATATTTTGTAACGAAAAGTCTCCGAAACACACTTTCCGTGAGCAGCTCGCGGCAAGAAGTCACCTTTACTAAGATTAAATCTAAGGGTTCTTACCATCAAACTCTTTCGCTGCCACAGATTAAATTTTTTTGTTGTGTGCTACCTGAATGTATATATATATATATATATATGCATTGATCTTTTTACTACGATCACTACGTCGAAGTTACCCTTATACCTATGAATATATCATATACATACATTGCTAAGCACAAGCAGACAAGTTTATTTTATTTAGCTCCAGCTGGAAAATGAAACGCTCTTGGTTGGTTTTCATAAATTTGTCAATAACCCAGTGGCAGGGAATAGTTTTTCATTGTATTTTGTGGGCTTCTCTTTTTGGCTGAAGAAATCAAAACCTAGCCATTGTCTTTTCTTTCTGTCAGTACTAGTGGTTGGAATAGGTTGATAAGGTCCTGCTCAATGATTAGGAGGAATGTGTCCCAGCTGATGAGACACTTGAAGATGGGATAGAAAATTCTAAAACACATCAATTGATGTGACAATAACCATAAAAGCATTCTTAAAATTAAGATAAAATGTGAATAGATCTCAGAATTTTTAAAATGTAACTTTTTCTTTTTGTAAGGTTTAAAGAAATGCACTTGATTCATATCATAATTATATAATATTAAAATATAAACTATTTAATCATTATGAGACTCAATTCTGTAGAAACTAACATATTAAAATAAATTTTATAACACCTTTGATTTTTGGAAGCCCTCATAGCATATAAGCATTTCTTGCTTAAAGAGTTAAAGTGGCTAAATCACATAATTTTGAGTGGTTTTGCACAGCAAAAATGATATATATATATATATATATATATCTATGTTGACTATTCACTCTATAATTGTTAGCTAATGAAGATAATATTAGTTAATAGTTTTCTAGCAGCTGTAATGCCTAAAGCGGTAGCATCATAATCATGTCATGATATATGTTGACACTCTCTTTTGAGTATTGAAATTACAGGAACAACTAATTAATATAGAGTCGGGACGAGACACAGATGCATAAGTCTTGATACCCTTGTTTCTGTTGTAATCTTTCATTCAGCTCATAGCAACTTAGATTTATTTGAAAATTAAAATTAAACCAATTTTAATATCCATCACAAATACAATGTTAAAAAATCTGATGCACTTTTTAAATAAAACCCTAGGTATCATTAGTTGAGTGGAGAATAGCATACCTAAAAGTAGAGTGAGCCATGCACATGGCCTTCTCGATTGATTTGAATTGATTTTTTTTTTTTTTCTTTTTTCCTTCTTTTGCCAAATTAAATTTAATGGAGTTCTTTTCTGGCAGAATAATTTAATGGTTGACTGTGTCACTTTTTTTAGTATCATATTTGGCCTAGTTGCTTTATTTAAGAAACTTCAAAACAGTCAGATATCACGAGGAGTACAGACACTCGTGCGGATCATGCACACATTTTATATTGTTTTTGATCAGGTACTTCATTGAAATTTTCAAAACTCCGTTAGGCAGTAATTTTATATTATTTTCCCAAGAACGTGCTGTACTTGATATCATGAAAATATATATAGATGAATTAAAAAAAAAAACCATAAGTTATATTTTCAAAACTAATGAATATAGGAATATGTAGTATTGTATGGCTTCGTCTGGGGTGGAAACACAGTTTGAAATTTTGTGTATTTAAGTGCTGTGTACTCCGTTTGTTTATATGCTTCTTTAATGAAATTATCCTTATTTACCTAAAAAAATAGAATACAATATATAAGATAAAACATTAATGAGATACTACATTTATGGATATATACTGGGGTAAATTGTTTTGATTACCAGGATTATACAATTTTTCTATATAGTTTTTAATTGTTCATAATTATAACTAAAGTTAAATATTGTTAAAATGATATAATATATATATATATAACTTTTTTAATAAATAAATGACCTCACTTGATAGGTGAGTCTTAAAACATCAACAGAGGAGTATTAGCGCTTCTAGTGCGGGGTCAAACTTAGAAGTTCTTAGTACGCAAGTGCAACTGGATTGATTATTCCATATTAAGAGAAATATAAGATTTTTTGCCCACTATATATCAATTTTTGCTGATCGACTTTCAGAACGGTCATGCATTATAGGTTCATCGATCCTAGGAAGTGATTGAAGATGAAAATGTTAAAGAAAAACGTTATATGCGATTAATTTTCCGATATTTCTTATGATGGTTTCGGGAATTTCTCCCACAAAGCAAGGTCAAACATTTTTGCTATTTGCTTTGCCAAAATCTGATCTTGCATGGTGAATTTCCAATCTATCTTTTGTTTTTAGTTTTCAACCATACGTGCATAAGCTAGAAAAAGAGAAATCGAATCTAATCTATCATATTTAAAAGGTCTTAGCATTTATATTATTACTTTATAATGATTTTGACATAAGAATACTAATACTGTTGGTACTATATAGTTTTAGCACTAACTAATGCTTGAATGTGAATGTAATAAAGTGATAAAACAATTAAGAGTGAGAAACAAAAGTTATCACCTTTATGGGCGATTAAAAAAAAAAAAAAAAGAAGAAGAAAACAAAAGTTACCTCTTTGAAAGTTTTTCGCCATCAGTTTTTAAATATAATTTCCCATCACGAACCACTAGTGTCCGCAAAATTTTAAAGTTATCACAATGGTTATTAGTAATTACAAAACTTTAATTATTATAAACAAAAAAAGTGAAAAAAAAAAATGTTCCAAAACCGATTTTTATCATATAAGAAAAGTTTTAATAAAAATAACTCCCCACATTGATGAATTATTAAAGTATAAATATTAATAAAATTTTAATATATAAAATTACAAATGATAATNATAGGGGTAGTCGTTCGTTTTCATTACCACCTGTCGACCATGACCCTCGATCCATCCGTAGACGGCCCCGTTTTCTAATCTTACGGAAAGAAGAATGTACCGTGGAGAAAATGATATAATAATATTATTATATCATTTTCTCCACGGTACATTCTTCTTTCCGTAAGATTAGAAAACGGGGCCGTCTACGGATGGATCGAGGGTCATGGTCGACAGGTGGTAATGAAAACGAACGACTACCCCTATATATGAAAATTATGAAGAGAGAATGCCGGGAATAAATAAGAAAAAGATAGCAAGGCACCTATGTCAGTGTTAACTGTTATGTATAAATATTAATAAAATTTATATATATATAATATATGTAAAATATAAAATGGTATTTATTCTTTGAAACTATTTATTCATTATCATATGTGTGTGTAATTTTTATTAATATTTATATCATGTGTATATATATATACACACACGACCATGAGATGTTGTCCCGTTGATGGTCACAGAGGCAGATGACTGGAAAAGGACACTTGTTTTTACATTATAGAAAGGTCCAAAAGGGGTTGAGATCGTTCTAAAGATACGCGGTCCGTGCTCCGGAGAAAGCAATGTCTGGGCGATGACCCGTGTTATACATCACCCCCTTTGATATCGGAATGAAACCTAGTGATTTTGGACTATGAACCATCTTGTCATGACCTCAAATGCAACCCTTTTTTTTATCTCCTTCTCGATCTATTCCATATGCTGTCTGTCCGTCCTCTCTCTGATAATTAGAAAAGTGAAGTCAAATAAAAACAAGACGTTATGAGCTTAATATGATAGATATGATTTTCGATTTTAATTGAGATTATGCAACCCGAGACGATATCTTTCAAGACGAATAGGAATTGAATTCATCACAAAATGACTAATTTTTAGTCAAAGGAAATAGTTCTGCCGCTGTATTCAAGAACAAGAATCAATTCCGATCTACGAATATCCAATTCTTATGCACAATATGTATTCACACTATATCACAAGTTTTACTTAATTTATTTCAATATCTTCGTATCGATGTTAAATGTATATTATAAAGAGTTGTATGCATGCTGGTGTCATGTGTGCGCTAGACGACTGAAAGAGCACCTCTATCACCAATAATAATCTTCCATGTTTGGTTACAACATTATGTCACAAAAGTGCTTCTCTAATATCCTAATTAACGTCTTACATACTACAACCAGGTCATATCTATGCTTACATATAGCTATGGGAATACATTTGTTTGATTGGTCTAGTTCCATATAAAAGAATAAAAAAGAAAATAGAATTACAAACAAATTAAAGTCAGTTTTGAAGTGTAATGTTATGAAAGAGTAAAACTATTCAGATATAGGTATAACAACCAAGTGAATCTGATTTTTTTTTTTTTTTTTTACATTATTTTCAATACATAATTGTGAGATATATAACTTGAAATATAACATGAAGTAGTAGCTTTGTAAAACTTTTTTTTTTTTTTTTTGAACTATTAAACGACCCCAATAGTAATCAGCGAGCTAATATTATTACTTATGTTTTTCGCTTTTTTATTTTTTATTTTTTTTTTGCCAATAATATTATTACTAATGTTAATAACTCTTTTCATGATCTGCATTTTTTGCCGAGGATCGGTGAAATGTTCAAAAGCAATTGAAAAAAAAAAAAAAAGAAAAACCTCACATATTGAGCAAGTTGCAGACGCACAGTATATAAATTTAACTAATAGAAACTAGAGAGTAATGAGAAAGAGCCAAAGTGGACCAAAACATTCATTGACAAGTTCTGGTTCTTGTCCATGTCCACATCTTCCACCTTTCTCTTACCTGTCTCTCCAATCCTGGGTTAGTCTAAAGAACATGATATCCTCTTTCCAGATGATAAGATAAAACGCATAAACAAAATGGTTTGTCATGCAGAAGGTATATATGATATCCACTGACAGGTGTAGTTGAGTTGGTTATAGACAACATTGGAGGCTGCTCTGCTGGCCTCCTCCTATTTATTTTATTTCTTCCATTCTTCCTTTCCTCTCATTTCATGTGCACTGTACAATGAATGTCGGTTTCTTTAATTGCCAAATAAGCAAGCCATTTTCTCAATCAAAAGTAACTGCTTCTTCCTTTATTTTTCTTTAACAGGAGGAATTGTGGATACTGAAACTTAGGGCTGAAAGCAGAACAGGTTGATTATATTGGTCCAAGTCAATTTGGTGGGCACACAAAGAGTTGGTTGAATTACGAGTTGGTTAGCGGTATTTGAGTGACAGAATGTGAAATCGATCTTTTTGGTAGATTTACGTGACGTGGCCACGATCAGAGGAGGGTCGGTGGTGATGCGTGTTTGAATTGGTTGACTTGCTTTGCATTGAAACCAATGTACACAATGCGTGGTTAGTTCTTAGAAACTTGAAGACCTAAAGACCCAATTTTTAAGTATTCATTTGTTGTCGGGGCATATTTAGTAATGTCTTCTGCATTGGGATTCATATTGAAGTCCTTAAAACATGCAGAAAACGGCTGTCATAGGTGGTTTTGACTAAGAGTTAGAATTTGGTTCCTCGTACTTAAACGTGCTTGTAATTATCAATTGTAAGGACACTTATTGCAAGGGTTGAATCAGCGAGTGAAGCACGGTCCATGATTTGTGGCTTTGATAGGCATTTAAAGGGGTGCTAGAAGTTAGCTCTTTTTAGCAGAAAGGAAAAAATTTTGGTATGAGCTTTTGAATGTAATGAAGTACGTAATTGATTATGAAGTGCGATGCAATGTCCTCTGATGATGGAAAGTGCGATTTGTTTTTTGATACTGTAGAGTACTTGGTGCCCGAAGAAGAGTGTAGTGTTACTGGAGAAGAAGATTCAAGTTCTTATGGTTGTGGATTTGAAACTTGGATGAACGAACCCCATGGGGTCAAGGAAAGGAGAGAAAGGTTTCTACAAGAAATGGGTTTTCCGGGATTCGATTATGCAAGGAACTGTTCAAGTGAAAGTGACAAACAACTTAGTGTGTCAAACGACACTATTAATCTAGAAAGAGTAACTCAATCTAGTGGAGCAATTTCAACTTCCTGCTCCAGTGATTCTTTGATGGAAAGTCCAGATTGTTGCAGAAATGACGATGATAATGGTGTAAATGAAGATTATGAGGGCTCCTTTGGGGAGAGAGTTGAGCTTTCTGGTTCAAATTCGAGTGAGGAATTTCTGGGTTGTGTTGAACAATGTGACAATTTTGATTCAAAGAAAACAAAGATCAGTAGGTGGTGGAGAAATCTAGTAAATAAGAGGAGCAAAAGAGGAGTTTTATCTAATTCTACTGCTGAAGATTGCAAAGGTTCAGTAACAAATAAGTTGAAGGTGAGGTATAACAGGAAGAAGTGGATGGAAATGAGTGCACTCTATCCTGGTCAAGCAATACAAGCTCACAGAGGCATGATCAGGACAATGAAGTTCAGCCCAGATGGACAATTCTTGGCTAGTGGTGGCATAGATGGAGTCGTCCGTGTTTGGAGAGTTGTATCACTTGATGCCACCTCCAACAGCACAACAATTCGAGGGTTTGCTCCTAACAAAAGCAGAAAAAACAGTTTCAATTTTGGAAGAACAAAATCATGTCATGCCCCAGTTCTCATTCCTGATAAGATGTTTCAGATTGAAGAGAAGCCAGTGCAAGAGTTCTTTGGCCATGCCAGTGATATCTTGGACCTTGCTTGGTCTAGTTCAAATGTAAGCATCTTTATAGTATTAAATCCATTAATTTGCAGTTTTATGTGGTGGTTGCTGATAATGCCTCATTTTCACTCCACTAGAGTATACTCTCATCATCCATGGATGACACTGTTCGGCTATGGAAAATTGGCTGCAGTCAGTGCATAAGTGTGTTTCTTCATACTGATTATGGTAAGTGCAAAACTATAGCATTTTATTCTGCTATTTTTTGTTATTAAATATCTTCCTGCTATTGGTGTGCGAATTTCTCAATTTACATGTCTGTACACTTCTTATCTGAACAGTTACATGCATCCAGTTCAACCCTGTTGATGAAAACTACTTCGTCAGTGGCTCCCTGGATGGGAAAGCACGTATTTGGGGGATATTAGAAGGACGAGTGGTTGATTGGGCGGATGTACGAGAAGCAATTACTGCAATATCCTACCAGCCAGATGGAAAGGTAAGAAATTAGAAGGTCCTAACTCTGTAGTCTCTGTTAATGCGTGTGTCTCATCAAGTTTGCTTATGCCAATGGTTTCCTCCTAATTTTTCAGGGATTTGTCACTGGATCCATCACAAGCACATGCCGATTCTTTGAAATATCAGGTATGTCCAAACCAATAGGTTCCTCGATCCATCACAGTTATAGACTCATCTTTCTTTATTTAGGAGAAACCTAAATTTGGTTTTAACTTGGAAATTCTTCAGGAGACCAGTTCCAACGAAGTCAACACAAGCACAAAATAGGTGGGAAGAAAAACTCTGGTGGCAGGATTACAAGCATTCAGGTATAGCTATGTTTGCAGTTTTCACTAATTTCGGGTCCTTTTTCCTTCTAGAATTGTTCTCTTACCTACCGTATTGTCCTCCTCTTTCAGTTCTCTCCAGAGAATCCTCGAAGAATGATGATTGCATCTGAAGATTCCAAGATCCGCATTTTTGATGGTGTGGATCTTATCACTAAGTACAGAGGTAAACAGATGTTATGCCATACTCATCCACAATCTTGCATTTCTATTTCTGGAGATGGCCATTTCCCTTAAGCAAGCAGAATTAAGTCAATAATAAGATTGCTAAGCTTGGTGTTTTCCTCTGACAGGTCTATTAAACTCCGGATGTCAGTCATCAGCTTCCTTTACTTCAACTGAGAAACATATAATCTCAGTTGGTCGAGACAACCGTGTTTACATGTGGAATCAAGAGAACTTACCTACATTGCCTGCCAAAAAAACAAAATCCGTTCGGTCATGTGAATATTTCTATCAAGACGGTGTTACTGTTGCATTGCCTTGGTCAGGCACGCCAGCGGAACGATGTCCCTTGCATAGTTCTTGTCCTTGTAATTACTCACAAACAATCACCTGTGTCGAAAGTTCACGAATTAGAGAACAAGGGCGGTTTTCTTTCGGTGGTTGGTTTTTCAAGGATGGACCGTGCAGCAGGGGATCCGCAACATGGCCTGAAGAGAATCTTCCTGTTTGGGATTTCCCGGTTTCTGAAGATGACCATAATCTCATCCAACAGCATGACAGGGAACTTGGCCATGACCATGAGAGACACAACCAAGTTGTCAGGTCGGAAACATGGAGCCTTGCAATTGTGACGGCTAGCAAAGACGGGATGATTAGGACATTCAGCAATTATGGATTACCTGTTCGACTCTAGGAACACATTCAACAATGTATATAATGTGTCGTTGTAGTTTACATCGCCCCAAACTTGCATTTGTTGTACCGAATCACAGAAGTATAGTGTTTTTTTGACGTTATTAGGAAAACATGTCCAAGAAAAGTATCATGGTCATAACTTTTCAAGACTCTTCGTTCTGTGATAGCACAGGCCATGCAAATTTTTGTGGAAAGCATTTCTCTAACAGTTGAAACATTCGTATTATTCGTGTTGGCCTAAACGACTCATTAACCTGGTTGATATTCGGTTGCACGGTTACATAGCGGAAGCAAATTCTTAAAAATATAATTTAAAAAAATCAAAAAGAAAGAAACTAGTCTCAAATTGTGAATCCATTGACCTAAGTAATCTGCATTAACATAATATTAACATGTATTAAATACAAATCGATTTTAATGAGCGTTACCAACTACCTAGGATGGGTAAGAAAATGGACCATGGCTAGAATGAAGCAGACCTTCAAGGGATCAAGCCCAGCTGAATCATGCTACACCAACCAAGATGGATCATCGGTTCAAGGGTCAAATCGAAATGAACAACAGTCAAAAGAAGATGGCAGCTGCTCCTAAATGTCCAAACTGATCATGCAACTCTTGATCTATTCTTTCTATGAATACAAATTTTGCAAATCTCAGAATAAACATAGAAAGAAAATATACTCTCCAAGAAGAAATCGAAAGGTTAACTGATGGAAGGATAAGTTATAGCTAGGACAACTAAACTGGAAAGCTTGTTAGGGTTAGGAGAGCCTAGAGAACTGGAAGACTTGGAAGTCTTGAAGACTAAGCTAAAAGGATGATTTTATGGTGAGGTCACTGTAGCTGGTCAATTATGTACGATAGGTATAGTGATTGACCTAGAAGATATCTTAAGTTGATGACAAGTGTAGGGATGTCATTAGGAAGAGACATGGGAGGATAAATAGGCAAACTCAGTATCTCGAATGCATAAGTTTGATAGAAGATCAAACTCGGTGTTCTTTATTGTTTTTAGATCGTTCTTAGTCGAATTACTTGTTTGATCATCTTGAGAGTAATTTTAGCAGAGCTTTGATGTTTGACTTAAACTTAACAATATTTTAAATAAATCAAATGAGAGGAAGAGCCTTCTATTTAAAGAATTTGGAAGTTGATGTTGTCCGTCAGATAGCTCCAAGCCTAATTATTAAAACTTATTATTTCCTTTGGCCTTCTTAGGCTTGAACATAGGCTTAAGCTTTACTTAAGGGCTTATAATAGTTAATGGAAGCCTATTCTTCTTGTAAATAAGCTTGGAGCACTTATAAGCTCTCTTAAGGCCCATTAAAGCTAATTGAGGCCCAAATAAGTTTAGAAGAATTGTTTCTGAGTCTACTTTTTCACATGCGAGATAATCAAGTAAGGTCGAGAGCAAAAAATACAGTTTGGCAATTCCCATTATAAGCCTACCAAGTCAAATCTCCCTAAAACACCCCTAAATGAACCGATTTCCTAAAGTCTATCACTAACTCAAGATATCAGTTCATGGCATTTAATTAGGTTAAAAGCTCAATTATCGAAATGACTCTATATTTTACCCCATAATCAAAAGTCCTTAAGACACAATTAAGAGGTTTTATGTATTTTTAGAAGTTATTTCTTCAACTATTGTATCGACATACTAAATATTGACTTTGCTTACTTAATCTCTTCCAATATTGTTGGAATTAACGCTTCTTCTAGATCACTAACGAGCTGAGCATGATATCTTAGTATTCACTTTGCTACCATGGATCATATACTTTGACATGCTTTTGTATCGTACTTTACAATGATTTATTACTCTCATGACATTAATTCACATCCATTTGCATATAGTTAATGTATGGTGGCTCCTCTTGATATTTCTTTCTCATTTTATGTGTATTGGTAGAAAAATAAAGTCATTAGAGCATTTATAGAAATCTAGAGCTTCAATAATATTCCATCTGGCCATGTTATATATATATTATTCATACTAGTCAACATGGGGCAATGCTGTCGAGAAGCGTAATAAAACAAAACCACAACATTTACCCCCTTACAAAGATTGCAAGAGTCATGTTACGCTATGCAGAGGTAGCGTAGGGGTTCAAGGGAAGTGCCCCCTGCAGTATGGTACAGTTTTCTTACTTAATTGTTGCTTGACATGTGCACAAAGGCCACTACTTCAAATTGTGGGCGTAATGCAATTGGGAATTCATAAAGATTACACTACCTTCAATGAACTATCAAACATAGCTTAAATTCAATTGAAAATTGCTTTTCCATTTGCTACTTGTGACATCAAATTGCAATAGCAAACATGGACTTAGAATTTCCATATAGGCTAATGTGTAAGACTTGAAATTTGGAATTGGATGGCACTTAGGATTGCAATGGTGGTACAACTTCGATTTCATATAAACACCTATGGCATGATCTAGCATAGCTTTTACACTTGGAATTCATGGCACAGTACAGGTGTAATAACATAGATTTATTTTTTTTTTCATAATTTCACTTTATTATTAATACATAGTAAATTCACATTTTCTTAAAGAAGTGGACTACTTTCAAGGTTGAAAGGCCTTCATTACATACTAATCGTTGCTTTTCCTTCCTCAAAGAGATATACCAATATCAAAACAAGATCATCCTTGAATCTTTCCTCTTTCATTCAAATCTTCCTTATCCTGGCTATAATTACCATATTTCAATACCTATGTCAATTCAAATATCATGTGAACCACCCAGTTCTGTTGAATCCTAAACTTAAATTCTTTCATACTTATCCTTTTATTTCTTTGATGTTAGGTTAGATACACATGCACACACATATACATACACGTATCGCCAACTTCATATCGCTCATGAAGAATAATATTAATATTAAGCAATAGCCTCCAATGGATTGAAGACCCATAACCTCCTAATTCTTTTCCGCAAATGATCTATACAAGCAACATCTCATATCTTTTCTAACCAACCCAATCTCATCATATTTCATCACTAAGTCAATCCAAACACTATCAAAGTAATCAAGTTCCACCAAATCTAAATATTAAATTATCAAATCTTATCTCCAAACATCAGCTATTTATACATGCGCAACATTGAACTTTTTTTATTCCTTGTTTGAAGTGTTTGCTTCTAGTCATCTTAGTTAAGACAAATGAGTGAGAGTGAATATGCTATTAATAGATCCTAAAGCTTGAATCTTTGTAGTTTTGTATGTATGGAGAAAAGCTTAGATCACCATCCACTAATTCCATCCTTTGCTACTCCAGTAAACATCTTAGCTTAAATGTGGTAGCAACCTTGTCTTAATAAATTGTTCTAAGTATGAATGTTGGATTCATATTGCTTTCTTGATTGCAAGTTGCGTTTTTGGACAAGTTTGTCATGACTCAACTTCGTTTTCCTTATCTTTTCAATTTTTTTTTTTATTTTTTAAATTTAAAACCTCATGATTCTTGCTCTTTTGTGTAGTATGGTTCTCAAAACTCAAACACTGGCAAAGCATAGTGAGACATCTAACCGTATTCAATCGTTCAAACCTTAACCCTACTAGAGAATCTTTCGAAAGCAATGTTAGGTGATTGCATTTCAAGTTGCAGACTTCTTTTATATTTGATAAGGTATGTACACAATTTCTTTTTTCTCTTCTTCTTTCTTTCTTTCATTTTTTTTTTAGATGGAGAAACGTGACTCCAAAAAATGCCATCTTTATTTGTTTCCATGCAATACATCTTTAGTTAACTAAATAGATTATTCTATATCTACTCTCGAATCTTCTCTTCCTTTTCCAAATCTTACTTAATTGATTAAAATCTCTCGTGTCTTCATATCCAAAGATAATTCAAACTTTATCAAATCTACTCACCTTCATCAAACCTTGAAACCAAATCTTCAAAACATATCTTCTACTCCGCTATTTATAGATCCTCGCTTCATTAACTTCATATTTGACCATATCAGCAACAAACAACAACAAGTCCTTACTTCCTGTTAATCTTTATTATTATTATTTTCTTTTCTTAACTATCTTCATCTTCTAATATTTACTCTTCACACTTCTTCACATGTAACCTTACATTAGGACTTAGAAATGGCAACATTATTAATTGAGAGAAGAAAGATGATATAAGCCTTATTATCATGTTTGATCTCTTTTTTTCCTTTTTGTTTTTCTAGATACGTCTATTTCATTAATAGAAATTGATCGATCCTCTTAAATAGCGAAACTAAGATAAATCATATTGCTCTTGCTTTAGAAAATAGCAATTCATGATACTTGGTGCTTGATCAACTAAGAAAAAGTTGTAAGAGCTTTCTTGAATCATCAAACCTTGTTACTCTTAAGCCTTAATTGACAAAGGCGGTTGTTGTCTTGAACTTGTGATGTAAAACCAATTCAACATTGGAGGCATAGTCATGGAAGAAGAACAATAATAGCTGTTGTAATCAAGGCATGATGATAAAGGAGCCGGCATTGTCAAAAGAAGCTGTCATGGTTCATCTCCATTCACGTTGCTCAATTTTTTTCTTTAAGTTTTCATCGTTGTCATTGTCATAAGTAGACCTCACTAGGGTATCTTAGTACAACTCATTCGCTACTATATTACAATAGTCATTCTCATCCATATCATGGCTTGTTGTTTTACTTTGTTTTGAAGTGTTGTTCACAAACCCTGATATGGGAGATTCTTCTACTAATATTGAGTGATTATCATAGTTTAAAGCTTCTTTTTCAACTCCCTTACATCTTTCTAACTCTAGTGGATTTGAGTTCGAGTCTTCTACAAGTGTAAGTGTTCTTTTTCCTTTCCCCATTTTTTTTTTTTTTTTGGTTTTGCAAGATAACAACTCTTACTATTACTTCACTTTAAGACTAAGCTTCATCACTCAAGAGGGCCCGCAGTTTACTTTATGTGTTGGCCCACATTCTTAATACCTAGACATTGATATAGGGTCATGATTATGTGTTATTGCGGATTCCTAACATCCAATGGGCCTTAGCTAGCTTTAAGTGTTAGCCTAAATTCCCTACATACAATCATCAATACAGGCCCTCGATTAATCTTAGCATTATCACAGATTCTTGATGTCTAATGAGCCTATGGTTAACTTTATGCATTTTCTTAGATTCTCATTCATGAAGCTAAGTAGTAAGCTACACATCCAAGGAATCTGCATTCAATACCCTAAGAAGTACGCAATAAGAGTCTAAATCCAATTAAAAGATCCATTCAATAGTCAAGCATCTATTCAACTGCTCCATCATCAACAAGTACGGAGTCACATCACTTAGGAGAGTCAACTATGCATCATTACTAGCATCAAATGCCAAGCTAATGTTCAATAGCTCAATAAGGTATTGGTAGAAATTCAACAAAGGTCAAGCAACATGAAGAAAGGAAACATTACTAAGAAGGACAAGTTTCCAAAGAGTACCACCAATAAGGTTACGAGAATTTCCAAGGAGAGAGATTTCTAGACTTTTCACATGTGTAAGCACCTACTTTGGAGTACTATGCTCAATCACATGGAGGCGTCCATCCATAACAAGCGCAAGATTGTTGTTCCAGCTTCACTTTAGGTGTTTGGATTTGCAATAATAATAGTTCATTTCAAGGAGAACCGACTTCATTCAAGTGTCTTATAAGTGTAAGACTAACATTTAGAAGTGCGAAGGAAATCAAGCATCCATAAACAATCATCCACATTGAAAGTATGAGACTACTACTCTAGAGTGCTAAGAGTCCATCAAACGAGAGAAGTTAAAGAACCAATACCCTTTAGGAAAACTTCCAACCATGTTTTATGCAGCATGATTAGAATGGTATTTCGCATTCAAGTTCTTTATATAGAAACTCTAGTACTATATGAATCAATCTCATGCTAGGATGTCAATCATTCAAAATTGGACATGACATTTTGAAGTATCACTCTTCTCCCCCAGTTGATGGTGCGTCATAACATAACAAGGCAATAACTCGTGATTTGAAGGATATCACCTCATCCCATCATATGACTCATTTTGCACTTATACTTCACAAACCTATTTTGATCCTTAAATATTAAGACGGCTTTGATCAAATGATTAGGCCAAGATTGCTTCGATAGAAATGGCACTATAATTGCTAAGCCTATCATAGGCTTACTTTGAACCTTCATGATTATGATAGCTTTGATCTCATCTAATAACCAAACGTATTATAGGATTACTCTATTCCATCACAACTGAGGTCGCTTCAACTCCATAATTGCATAAACTTGTAAAAATGGGCATTACACCCGTAGTATGCTCAAGAGCGTATACTTCTATCAAGTAACTATAGATGCCATGATTTGATTGCTTCAACCATTTGTAGATGAGGTTACTTTGACCTCAACTTCTTGGAGAGGTGTTACGGTTACCAAGCTTGCTGTAGGATCTCTTTGACCCACTATAGCTAAGATCACTTCAATTTTGTGAGTAATGTCACAAAAATGCGCATTGCGCACACCGTGTACTTAGGAGCCTATGCTTTTACTAAGCAACCATGATTTGATTGCTTCAACCATTTATGAATGTGATCACTTCAGCCTCGAGTCTAGAGAAAGGCGTTACGGCTCCCAAGCTTGTTATAGGATTGCTTTGATCTCGTGAGTAATGTCGTAAAAATGGGCATTACGCCTACCGTATGCTCAAGAGCCTATGCTTCTACTGAGCATCTATAGCTACCATGATTTGATTGCTTTAACCTTTCATGGATAAGGTTGCTTCGACCTTGACTTTACGGAAAGGCGTTACGGTTGCCAAGCCTACTACGGGATCACTTCAACCTATTACAACAAAGATCGCTTTGATCCCGTAATTGAGGAACGCCAAACAATGACCCCAAATAAACCTATATATCTAAGGATTGTGGTGGCAATGTTAGCTACACCAAATCGAGCAGCACGTTAGCTACATTAGCTTTGGTTTCATAAAGACATTAATAAGTGATAGTAGGGGGCAATGTTAGCTATATCTAATGAAGTGGCAATGTTAGCTATGCCTATGCATCATGGGCCTATAGAAACAATGTTAGCTATATGTTGTATAAAAGGATTGTTCCAGCTTCAATGGGTAAGGTGATGCTCATAGATTTTTCCTTTATTTAAGAAAAATGTCAAAACATAAGTGCAAACAATCATAATTGATGGACAAAAGAAAAATATCACTTCATGAATAAAGTTGAATTTATTTCTTTCTTTTAGAGGGTGAGTATAAATGATGGGCAAGTTCTACCTTTAATACATGATTAAATACTTTTGCAAAACTCTAGTCACTATCACTATCTTCAATCTCCATCATATAAATTTCAATGTCTTTAACAACCAATTCGCCACTTTGCATTCTCTTTTAGAATATCCATCTTAAATTCCTACAATCCTTGGTGGTATGATTAACAACTCTATGATACTAGCAATATTCAGTATCATTCTTCTCTTGTATGGTAGGCTCTCTGTTTACCCTTGGTAATTTGATATTCCCATCCTTGATCTATTAATCGAGGATAGTATATACTTTATCCATTGGACATGGAAAAGGCAAAACTTTGGTAGCATCATCCTTCCTTGCCTTTTTGTTTCCCTTTTAACTTCCTCCTTATACAACACTTAGAAATGGTTGCCGCTTCTTACTAAGGTCACCTCTCTACTTGGTGACGAAGTTATTAGTTCTCTATGCATTTTGTACCAATGCGAAGAAAAACTTAAGGGATAAATTCTTAAGATGTACGACATATTCTATAAACATCCTTTGAATACGAATCTTAACTAGCTCTTTCTCATCACGTATGTCTTGAATTTCTAAGGAGCATTCCCCGAAACGTTCGATGAAATCCATAAGATCCTCTTTTGGACGTTGCTTAATGCATTCCATATCCATAATAGTGACTCATTCCTGAGTTTCAAAGAACTTTTTAAGAAACATTCTACACATCGTTCCCCATAAATCTACAGAGCTTAGGGATAGTTTGACGTACCATGTATATGCCTTTTCAGTGAGTGGTCTTGAGAACTCTTTCAACTTTAAATCATCATCGAGATTGTAGACATCGAGTATCTCAACAAATTTAAGGAGATGTTCCTTTTATACTTCCTTGCTTCCTATTAAACTTGATGAACTTAGGACTGGTGTGGTCTTTTGGATAAGACTTGTCCACGACCCTCTACGAGTATGAAAATTTCAAATTAAGTATATTGGTAGAAGGTACTACTTGCATTTGACTCATGAATTTCTCCATATCTTCCTTTATCACATAGGACAAAGTAATAGGCACGGAATTGGCTATTGCTTAGAGCATAGGTGCAAGGTTTCGAAGTGCAACCATGCTAATAGTTAGCAATTGTAGGTTGCACCTCAAAGAGGAGGACCCTTGTTTCCTTAACCGTAAGTGTTTGATGCACTAGGATCAAGTGCTATAGTGGGTTTGCATGGTCCTCTTATTACCCTGTTTCACCTTCTGTAGGGCTTGGGTCAATTTGTGCATGCTATTGAGCATCTTCTAGGACAATAGCAAGAAGTATAGATCCTAAGACTCATACACTTGATGTAAGTATAACCATCCCGAAGGATGCATTAGCAGGTGCAATGATAATAACAGGTGCTTGTAAGCTCACCCTAGGTAATGCAATAGCATTTTGCTAATGAGGTAGTTGTCATAGTCAATGCTGGTAGAGCCATACTAGGTAATGTACCGATGTTTGCAGCAACTGTAGCTACTATGCCTAGCAAGAATTACATGAAAGTGGTAGAAAGCCGATTCATTATATGGGTATTTTCGTATATTGTGTGAAATACAAGTAAATCATTAGTAATAGGCAATTATACAGTTTCAAGTGCTTACATAACCTTATATACTTGAACAGTGCTAAGTCTTTATACAGTTCCTAATATTTGTACAATTCCAGGTGCTCACACATTTCTAAGTGCTTGCACGATTCTCTATACTTGCATAATCTTTAAAGCATTAGTATCTTATGTCACTTGAGTTTCCTCAATCCTCTTGTATTCTTAAATGTGCCTATCATTTCCACTCTTTTGCGTACTAGTATCATTCTGTCATGTCTCTCCTTTCCTAGTGGAGTCATCAAATAATGTGTGGTAGGGTTGACATAGCTAGCTAATCATGTGCAACAGGTGTGTCGATCAACTTAGGAAACATCTTAAGCTAATGACACTTAAAAGGGATGTCATTAGGAAGAGGAGTAGGAGAAAGAATAGGCAGACTTGGTATTTCGAATGTACGAGTGTGACAAGGGATCAAACTCGGTGTTCTAGATTGTTATTGGATCATTCTTCATTAAATTACTTGTTTGATCCTCTCGAGAGTGATTTCAATAGAGCTTTGGTATTTAACTAAAGCTTGCCAATGTTTTCAGTGAATCAAATGAGAGAAAGAGCCTTCTATTTATAGAATTTAGAAGTTGATATTATCTATTGGATGGCTTCAAGATAGATTATTGAGATTAAGTCTTATCATTAAAGCTTATCATTTCCTTTAGCCATCTTGGGCTTGGACATGGGCTTAGGCTTTACTCAAGGGCTTATAATAGTTAATGGAAGCCCATTATTGTTGTAAATAAGCTTAGAACACTTATAAGCTCTAATGTAGACCGAAGCTAAGAGCAAGCAAAGATGATCATAGGAATGAGTCCAAGTTTACCGAAAGTTTGAAATAAGTGATGGAAAAAGCATGAGAGAGCAAAAAAGAAAGAAAATAAGCAAACCTATGAATAGGTGTAAAGGATATGATACACCAGTGTAACTTTCAAGGACTTATAGCACAACTCAATATGACACATGAGTTGGTTCGGTGAGGTTACTTGCTACCTAGCCTTAGTTAAAGGTTAGGATAAGATTGAAAAAAAAAAAAAAAACAAACAAACAAGCTAACGAGAGCAATGTTCACAAAAGGAGTAAATTCAGTATATTAATTATGATAAGATAATGTATGGCTACATATACAGTGGGTATTTATACCCAAGAAATTAAGGTAACTTGCTTAACGATTGAAAAGACAAAGAAAGGTATTGTCCTAAATAAGTAATGTGCAAAGAATACAAAAAGATAAAAATGAATATTCAAGAAAAATTAACAACTAAGTGCAATAGATTCTCCAAGCGAACTTGGATACGTGACAGCAATGTATTAGCAATGCCCTTGAAAGATGCTGACAAATCAGTATGATCAGGATGGGTAGCCAAGTAGAGGTGTTAGACAAATGTAGACTCGTTCGAAAAGGGGTGGTTAAGGACTTATACAGGATCTCTTAACCTATTAGCATCAATGTTGCCAAGCTAGTAATCGGCTTAGCCATGACCAAGTAAGGGCATGTGAAGGGTCGAGCTACAAGTAGAGCATTCATCGAGGCTGTACATAATTTCTGAGAGACATGAAGTCACTGGGTATAGCAAAGGTAGTTGGTCAATAGTAAGGAACAACTCGACCTCAACGAAGGTTGGCTTAAGCAGGAAGATTCACCTCATTAGTCTTTCTAGTCCTCCAACTCGATTGTAAGTCAACGGTCCAGTAGCCTAATTCCTATCATTCCCTCTTAGTTATTTTGGATTTGAGATTAAATCTGGCTGGTTCTCGTTTAGTATTCCTTTAGGATGATAAGGATTAAGGTTGGCAATGTTGCAATTCCATAAACCCTATAATCTTCTGGTAGTTTCAGTTTATAGGCATTATCGTTGACCTTCTAGAGGATTTTAAAGGGGCCTTCAACTCAAGCAGACAACTTGTTCTTTCTCCTGTTCGAGAGCCTCTCCTCACCTAAGTGTAACTACACTAGGTCTTCAGGCTAAAACTATACTATCTTCATCCCCTTAGCTCTTTCTCCCATTTTCTTAGCAGTTTAATCAATTTGCCAAGTAACTTTCTCGTAGATGTATTGTAAGGACTAAGCTCAGGCTCTTGCATCAGGATCCTCTTGCTTAGACAAGAGTATAAGGGTGTGATCGAGAGGCAGTTCGAGATTAAAGCCATAAACGACCTCAAAGGGAGTTTACTTGGTAATGTCATGCTTTGTTCAGTTGTAGGAAAATTCTACCCCGAGCAAAAAGACATCCCAATCGGTTAAGTTCTTTCCTATTGTAGCTCGGAGTAGTGATCCTAAAGTATAATTGACCACCTCTATTTGGCCATCAATTTACGAGTAACAGCAAGTGTTAGATAGTAGTTTAGTCCCCATCTATTACCATAAAGTTCTCTAGAAATGACTCAAAAACTTTAGATCTTTGTCTAAGATTACACTTCTTGGTATGTCATGTAACCAAAAAATTTCCTACAAAAAGAGAGAAACAATAGCCGAAGCATCATTAGTCTTAAAGCAAGGCACAAAGTGTACCATCTTACTGAATCTATCCATGACCACTATTACTGAATCTTTGGTTCAAGCAGTTCTGGATAATCTGAGAACAAAGTTCATGCTCAACTCGATCAAAGGTCTAATTGGGATAGGCAAAGGCATTGCTTTCTCTTGCTCGACTCGACATTTGGCCCTCTTACATAAAGTACAGCCCTCAATAATTCAGTGAATGTATCACTTCATTCTTAGCCAAAAGAATCATTCACTCAGCAATTCATATGTTCTCCTCTACCCAAAATACCTAGAGAGTCCTCTATTATGGGCTTCCCTAATAAGAAACTCTCTTCTTAAAGAGGTTGATATGCACAAATTTGCACTTCGAAATAAGCAAGAGTTATGCCACCAGTGCAGCCTGATTTAAGACAGCAACATAGTATGTTGCCTGAGTTCATTCACTGCAACAAGTATTTTGAAGGTCATGCTAGTCAACCAGATGAAGCTGAAGATTGGTTAAACCAAATAAAGTGGTCATTTGAAGCTTTTGAAATACCACCACATCTTCAGCTCACTTATGGGACCTATACACTTAAGATGCGTACGGATGTAGTGGGAATCAAAACAAAGAAGTTTGAGAGATCCGATCACTTAGGAAGATTTCAAATGAGAATTTCTGGCTTATTATTTCCTTGGAAGTTTGACAATAAGATATAGTGAAGACTTATTGGACATAGTGAAGGGAACAAAAACTGTAGAATAATATGAATCCGAATTCAATAGACTATTGCAGTTTGCACCACCGGAATATCAGACTAGTGATCGACTGAAGATGCAGATATTTTCTCGAGGATTAGATCCTGAGATGAAGAGAAAGATGATAGAATTTGAACCAAGAAGCTTTACAGATATGGTTAAGAAGGCTAAAATGTTGGATACAGCGAAAAGACAAAGTGAGGAAGCAAGTAGAAGGAAGGTTAATGTGTTTAGAAAGCGGCCATTTAAAGGACCTGGAAGTAGCAGCAATAGCAAATTTAGAAGGGTTATGAAACCCCAAATTTCTATTCTAAGGAAAGTAGTTGGCGGAGTTGTTAAATGTTGGAGATGCAAAGGAAATCATTATCTTAGGGAATGTCCACAACTCCAAGGAAAATGTTTCTTCTGTGGTGAAACTTCACATTGGGTGACAAATTGTTCGAAGAAAAATACCGTTACATGCTACATTTGTAACAAAGTGGGACATTTCTCTTCTGCATGTCCACAGTGTATTTCTATCATTACTCAAGCAGCTAAACAACCACCACCTGTTGTTGGACGTCCAGGTGTAAGGAAAACAGTTGGAGGACTAACATTGGGAAATACTCGTTCGGCTTCAGCTAATGCTACTAAAGTATATAATTTGGAGAGTGAATGGATTTATGAGGACATTCTTGGAGAAGAATTAGAGGATTATGGTGAACCTGAAGAGATAGCAAGAGCTAAGCTTATTGCAAGCATGTGTTTCTAAGTATTTCTTTATGAATTATTGAGAATTAAGTATCTAAAGTAAAGTTATGTAGGATGATAATAAGTATTTAGAATTAAGAAATAAATTTATGATAGTAAAAGTATAAGGAGAAAACTTTTTATCATGATTCAGCAAATGTTAAGATAGACAGGCATTCTATATATACTTTGTTCGATACGGGAGCTACGCATTCCTTTATATCACCTGAAGTGGTGAAACAAGTAGGCTTAACTACCAGTGCTACCGAATCTAGCTTTCGGGTGAAAAGTCCTACAAGAAGCATTACGATTGCAAAAGAGATGGTGAAAGGATGTCCGTTTTAGATTCAGGATGTTAATAGTAAGACTGATATGATTCTCCTGGATATGGGTAAGTATGATGCAATATTGGGGATGAATTAGATGACTAATGTCAAAGCTAATGTTGATTGTCAAGAAAAGAAAATAATGTTTGAAGTTTCTGATGGAGTACCAAGCAAAATTTAAAGAAGACTCAATTGTAGTAGATGTGCAGGAGTTAAGTGTTATGGAGATAATTATTGATGATAGTTTGGTGAATGCGATAGAAGTTGATCAAAAGAAACCAACACTGGAGGAAATACGAGTGGTGAATGAATTTTCTAATGTATTTCCTAAGGAGTTACCTGGGTTGCCACCAAAGAGAGAAATTGATTTTGTTCTTGATGTGGTACCAGGAATTGAACCTATTTCAAAGCCTCCTTATAGAATGGCTCCAGTTGAATTGAAGGAGTTGAAAAAGCAATTAGAAGAATTGTTAGATCAAGGGTTCATAGGACCAAGTATCTCTCCGTAGGGTACACCAATGTTATTTACTAAGAAAAAGGATGGATCATTGCGGCTCTGTATTGATTATCGAGAGCTGAATAAAGTGACCATTAAGAATAAATACCCACTTCCACGAATTGATGATCTATTCGATCAGTTACATGGTGCAAGTGTGTTCTCTAGAATTGATCTAAGATTAGGATATCATCAATTGAGGATTAGACCTAAAGATGTACCAAAGATAGCATTTTGAACACGGTATGGTCATTATGAGTTCCTTGTCATGCCCTTTGGTTTGACAAATGCACCTACTGCTTTTATGGATTTAATGAACTGTGTGTTCAAGTCATCATTGGACAAGTATGTAATTGTATTCATTGATAACATTTTGATTTATTTTACAACTCCTGAGCCGCATGAGAAGCATTTAAGGATAATATTACAAACCTTGTGAGAGCATAAGTTGTATGCAAAGTTATCTAAATTTGACTTTTGGTTAAAGGAGATATCTTTCCTTGGGCATGTGATCACAGGTGAAGGTATTTCTATAGATCCAGAAAAGATTAAAGCCATTGTGGAATGGAAAAGACCAAAAACAGTAACTGAAATTCGAAGATTTCTTAGATTGATAGGACACTACAGGAAGTTTGTTAAAGATTTTTCAAAAATCTCAGGGCCTCTTACTTAGTTGACTCAAAAGAGTGTGAAGTATGAATGGATAGAAAAGCAAGAGAAGAGTTTTCAAGAATTGAAAAAGAGGTTAGTATTTTCTCCTATTCTTATGTTACCTAATAATGATGAACCTTTCACTATATATAGTGATGCTTCCAAGAAAAGCTTGGGTTATGTAGTGATGCAAAATGGAAAAGTGATTGCTTATGCTTCTAGGCAATTGAGACCACATAAGCAGAATTATCCAATGCATGACCTAGAACTTACGGCTGTGGTATTTGCATTGAAGATTTGGCAACATTATTTGTATGGATAGAGATGTGAAATTTATACTGATCATAAGAGCCTTAAGTATTTGTTTACATAAAAGGAGTTGAATATGAGACAAAGGAGATGGCTTAAGTTGATCAAGGATTATGATTTGGGAATTAATTATTGTCTAGATAAGGTAAATGCAGTAGCTGATGCTCTAAGCAAGAAAAATCATGCTGAAGTTGCATCTTTTCTTATTGATCAATGGGAATTGATCGAAGAATTTGAAAAATTGAATTTGGAATTCACTTAGCATGAAGTTGATGCAAAATTGTCGAACATAATGATTGAGCCAACTTTGATAGAAAGAATTCGAAGAATGTGGCAGAATGATCTTCTTTGAATCAAATAAAAGAAGAAATGGTAGTCGGGAAGTATACTGATTTCAAAGTGGATGAACATGGAGCATTAAGGATGAATGATAGATTATGTGTACCTAATGATTTAGAGCTTCGGAAGGAGATCTTAAATGAAGCTCACTCTTTTAGTTATTTTGTTCATCTAGGGGGAATGAAAATGTATCAAGATTTGAAAAAGAACTTTTGGTGGAATAGAATGAAGCAAGATGTTGTAGATTATGTAATGAAATGTGAGACTTGTCAAAGAATAAAAGTTGAACACCAAAGATCAGGTGGATTGTTGCAACCCTTACGTATTCCTAAATGGAAATGGGATCAAATATCTATGGATTTAATGAGTAGTTTACAAAGAACGACTGCTGGACATGATGTGATTTGGGTCATTGTTGATCGACTCACTAAATCAGCACATTTTCTACCAATCAACATAACTTTTTCTTTAGAAAAGTTGGCTCGAATCTACATAAGAGAGATAGTGAGATTACATGGAGTACCTACAAGAATTGTGCCAAACAGAGATCTCGATTTATATCCAAGTTTAGGACTAGTCTATAGAAAATTATGGGGACGAAGTTACAATTCAATACGGCATACCATCCACAAATTGATGGACAGATAGAGAGAATCATACAGACCCTAGAAGATATGTTAAAGGCCTGCATCAAGGAATTTAAAGGAAATTGGGATTCTTATCTACCATTGATTGAGTTTGCCTACAACAACAATTATCACTCAACCATTCAAATGCCTCCATATGAAGCTCTATATGGATGGAGGTGTAGATTACCCTTATTTTGGGATGATGTGGAGAAAGCAATTTTGGGTCCAAAGTTGGTACAAGAAATAGTTGAGAAAATTACAATAAATTACAATAATCAAGCAGAAAATGAAGGAAGCACAAGATAAACAGAAAAGCTGGGCTGACTTGAAAAGAAGAGAGTTAGAGTTTCAAGTGGGAGATCATGTGTATCTCAAAGTGAAACCAATTAAGAGTATTCATTATCTAAGGACGCGAGGCAAACTAAGTCTGAGATATATTGGACCTTTTGAAATCCTAGAGCAAATTGGGAAGTTGACTTATTGATTGGCTTTACCACCTAATTTGTCAGGGATCTACAATGTATTTCATGTGTCTATTTTGAGAAGACATATTCCTGATCTTGATCGAGTCATTGAGTTAGAACCGATGAGGTTGAAAGAAAATTTGACTTATGAAAAGCATCCAGTTGAGATCGTGGACAGTAAAGTGCAAAAATTGAGGAATAAAGAGATTAGATATGTTGAAGTCATTTAGAGAAATCATAAACAAGAATCTACTACTTGGAAAGCAGAAGATGAAGTGAAGTGTCGATATCCGCATTTGTTTGATAAACCAAGTATGCATTTCAAGTTTTGAGGACAAAACTTATTTGAAGGGGGGAAAGATGTAAACCCCTAAATTTTTTGCTCTAGTATTTGAAGTAGACTTAAGTATGTTAGATGATCTAAGAGTTGATAAGGCTAATGAAAATGAGAACGCTAAAATAACTAATTAATCATATATAAATTTTTTCTATCCTAAATGTATGTAAATACTAAAGATTTCATTCAAAAGTGATAAAACCCCTAGAACTGTAACTTTAAGGATAGAAAAGTACTAAATCACAATAATTTACCCTTAAACCCTAATTGATAATATAACCTTAGTATTATACCAAATCATTGATAAAAGATTAAAGATAACTTTCAATCATTCATAAATACATATAATACTAAAGCAACCCTTTAGAAACTAAGATATTGTATCATAGATCACATTCATCTTCTAAGTATATAATTAGGTTAGTATTATATAGAGTTAAGAGTTTAGTTGATGCTTAGGTTGCATGCAGTAAACATTAATACCCTAAATGATACTTTTCGCAATAATTATACTAAGTAGTTTACCAAATATTGTATATAGGATATAAATACCTAATGGAAGATCTCATTATTTATTTTTACTAATCAATTCACTAAACTTCTTATTTTCTTTCATTTCCTTAATTTTTCTCCTAATTTTCCCTAATTATTTCATTATGCACATTAAATGGCATGTAATTTTGGAAAGCTAATCAAGTCAACACATGTTGACCAGGGTCAAAAGGTTGACTAAGTCAACACATATTGACTAAAGTCAACATATGAAAAAGTCAACAAAATGTCCTTTTCACTCTAGAAATATCTCTTTCTTTCTAATTATTTCTTTTCTTTTCTTTTAGATTTTTCTTCCTTTTCCTTTCCTCTTTACCATCCACTTCTCCATCCTTTAGGACCCACTTATTTTCATCTTCAAAAATACAAAATCAAGTCCCTTTCTTCTTCTTCCCAAACCGTGATTCCCCTTTCCTTTTCACCTTTCTTAATTTTCAAACTTTGCAACCATATTTCAAGGAGAAAACAAAGATATGTTATTATGTATTGCTTCATATTATTTAATAATTAGATGAATAGGTAGGTTAGCTTAAGAAGTTTATATATTGTATACATATATGTTGTTGAAGGCTTAAAGTTTCAATTTTTTATATTTAGAAGTGTAGGATAGCCTTAGTAAATGGAAGAAGAGCATGTGTACATGTATCTAAATATGTGTCTATAAGAGTATACTAGATAAATACATGTATAAAGACCTTTGTACATAAGAATCCATTGTGTACATAATCCAAAATAAGGCATGTACCAACTATACATATATATATCATGCCAAATACACCCTTTAAATACAAAAAGATGAAATTTGAGAAGCTTTCTTAAGAGGAATTTTAAGCATACGAAAATACATATAAAAATACGTATGTTACCGTATGTGTATATGGGTATATGTATAAGTATAAATACTATATATGTATAAGTATATATATAAGTATACTAATATTCATATAAGTATAATAAATGTATAAGTATATACTTAACATATGTATAAGTGTACATAAGACACTTAAGCATGAGGTAAGGGCTTATATAAGCAAATAATTATGCAAGCAACATAAGCAAATGATGATACAAGCGATGACATAAGCGATGACATAAGTATAAACTTATAAAATAATAACTTATAAGATCACATAAGAATATAACATATGTATGTACATGTACTTAAGATCCAAGAATCTTTTAAACCCTAATACATTTCCTAAATTGAATTAAACTTAATTAAGTATATGAATTAGTAATACCAATATAAAATTCCCTAAGTGTAAGAATCTAATAGCTAATTAAATCATTAAGTTCTAAAATAGGATATAAATATAAGTAATAAGAATAATTAAGCTTCAATCATTAAAATTTCAATAAATTTAGCCCATATTATAAAACATGGGTTTTAACGCCCAAAATGGACATCACAGTGTCAATGTATGCTCGGAAACAATGTAAAACAACTATAAATTCATAAATATCGGAAATAAAACGAAAAAGTTATATACGATTAGTGATAAAGTCTAATTGGATAAAAATTGATAGTAATCTAAGTAGACTAGGTAAATATATATCTATAATTACTAGTTAATTCAATTGCTTACTATCGTTATTATATCGTAATGATCAGGTGATCCCGAGGTGAGCGAAAATCTCTCGATTGATTACTACAACTAAAGCAAGTCATCATGGTTGAGTGAGTATTTACCCTATGATTTTATGATTATATGTGATTGTAGATAGTGGACTTAAATGATATTGTTAATTGATTATTGTGTGGGGTCAGGAAATGCTTGTGTATGTTATTATGTGTTGAATTGTGAATTTACCTTAAGTACAAATAATACTTTGTTTGCTATAAGGTAGTATAGAAAATGATTGTGTGTACTATTGAATGGTCACATCATAATTGAACTTAATTGTACTCGGCTCATAAGAAGAAACTGGTTCATACATCAACATGCATTGCATAGACATAATTCCAGCCATCACATCATACAAAGGTAAAGAGAGGTCATTTAGGGGTTGTTATTATAAATTTATTAGTTCTGTATGGTGCACTCATACAAAATGACCTTACTCTAGCCCGCGGGAATATAGGCGTTAGAAGCGCTAATCGCCTAACTAAGGGTCAAGTTTAGAGGCCTCCATTTAGGAGTAAGTGCAGACTACAAGGGCTCACTCACGATTATATTAGAACTTAGGTTTTTATGAAAATAAAAGACTTGTTTGATTTAAGTATGAAAAGTAGAGTTCTATAGTAAAGTAAGTTCTAGTATAATAATCGGATCTGATTGGTGTTGTGTATACTCCAACTCTAACTCTAACTTTAGAGGGCGTTAAATCTAAGTTACGTATATGGACTAGTTAACTATATGTATTGTTTGGCATTCTATTTGACTATTCATTTATATGTGTAAATATAATGTATTTATAACTTGCATATGGTATAGCTAAGGGTTTTGCTCACTAAGCTTAGGCTTATATCCCCTTAGACTTATGCTGCAGGATAGCTTATTTGTTAAGGCTGGCCGAGGAACGCCATAAGTTAGCTTAGGGACTTGGGCAAAAGTAAGCAACCTGTGTGTTAAGAGAATGGATTATATAAACTTTTACTTATGTACTTTTGTTTTATCAGTAATATAGACTTAGATATACTAAATTACTGTGTACTGTAAACTTTGTAGTTCAAATTTTATATAAATATGCTTATGTGATGATATCATATGGATCTGTATGTTTTTGGGAAACTAATGGTTGTAAAGCCTTATATATTATATGAAGAGTTCATGATTGAAAGGGTAACCAATCAGGGGTTCTTCATACAATATACTGCATCTACCACAACTAAACCATCTTCAGTTCATGACACATTCGCCAGGCACCACCCTTTTTTGGCACTAAGAGCATCAGAACAACACAAGGACTCAAACTCTCCCTCACATACCCTTTCTCTAGTGGTTCATTGACTTATCATTAGAGCTTAGCAACTTGTTCAGGATTTATCTAATAAGCTGGTTTGTTCAGCAAGGTAGTGCTGGGAATCAAGTCAATACAATACTTAATGCCTCTGAACGATGGTAAACCTTCCAACAATTGTTTTGGAAATAAGTTGGCATATTCATTCAACAACTCCTTAACCTCCAAGGATAATTCATCTCATTCCTTCAACTCTAATAATCACCTAACTAATAAGAAGGTCGATACGTCGGCTTTAACAACCTCTCGAAGTTCAACTCTACTTAGCACCAAATCTTTCTTTGATCTGCAAGCAAGTTTAGCTTACAAATTGCTAACTTAACTCAGCATCATGGGGTTCGACATGATCTTTCTTCTATCCTTTTTAAACACATAGGTGTTTCTATGTCCATCATGAATAACTCTTTGATCATAAAGCTAAGGTCAACCTAATAGCACATGTGATGTGTACATGGGTAATATGTCACAAAGAATATCGTCAAAGTAATTTCCAATTGTGATTGACAACAGTACTTGTTGAGTCACATGTAATGCTCTCTTCTCATTCAACCAATGCAGCTTATACGGCTTCAAATGTAAAGTTTCAGCAGCTTAAGCTTCTTAATCAAGTCAACAGATGCTACATTGGTGCAACTACCACTATCTACAATGAGTACACACAATTGATCATTCACTTTGCAAGTGATGTAGAATAAATTCTCTCTTTACTCCTCCTTATGTGAGGTTTCCAAACTCATTAGACATCAAACAACTAGAATTAATTTATCTAAATCCTCGGCAAGCATATCTTCCTTGACTAGTTCATTCTCTTAAGTGGTCTCTTTCTCGAGAATAGTTTCTTCCTCAGGTTCCTCCTCGGTACTATCCACTCAAGCTTCGAGATGTCTCCCTTAATGACCATAGTTTGTTGGTTCAGACACTAAGTAGCCATATGCCCATACCCCTGGCATTCGAAACATTTAATTTAGCTTGTCTTCCTTCCAGATTCCTGTCTTTTCTCATATGTTCAAGTCAGCACATCATTGTCAGGTCAACCCTTCTATTCATCTCAGTACTTAATTGAGCTTGGTAACTTCCTTAACCAAGTCGACTCGGTTGAACAGGACGGCTCGCAGGTAGTTAGGTCAACATTTTGTTTCTTCTCTGCCTTTGTACTCGTTGCGCTATCCATATAGCCTCATCCATTGTAGCAAATGGCTGGAGTTCCACAATGTCTTAAATACCACTTCTCAAACTAATAAGGAACCTAAAGATTGTCCACACTGATGGCTCCGTTACTTCATAGCAAATCATAAACACTTGAAATTCTTGAACATACTCATCAATAGTTCGACTTCCTTATCTTAGCTCTTAAAGCCAAGAAAAAATGTCCTGCAAATAAGTATCTGACATAAACCTGTTCCTGAATATTCTCTTCATCTCAGGCCAAGTATTAATCTCTTAGTATCCCCCTCATCTTCGTATGACTTGAAATTTCTTCTACCACATAGCAACATAGCTTGAAAACTCAATAGCAGCAATCCTTACATTCTTATAGTCATCATAGTGGTAATACTCAAAAATACGCTCTACCTTTTCCTCCTAATCTAAACAATCATCCGCACTTCCAAACCCATTAAAGCTTGAGATCTATAGCTTCACATGGTCGGCAACTCAGGGTACTCAAGCTCGTTCTTCTTCCTCATTATATTCTTCCTCTTCATCTAAATTTCCCAAGTCAATCCTTCTTCTCACTCATGCCTACTCCTCCACCCTGAACTCATCGAGCTAGGATCTGTCTCCTGACAGGTCAAGCAACCTATAGAGTGATCTATATAGCTTTAGTAGAGCGATAAGCCATTGCATGAATGGCTTTGGTTAGGTCTACTAAGAGGTTAGCTACCTCATCTAGTCTCTTGTCCATACTTCTAGAAATGTTCTAGAGTTGTCAGCCATGGTAGACAACTCCATTGTTGTCATCCCCAATACCAGCATTAATACTTGGGTCTTTTGTTTCTTTGACAAATTTGAATATCAGACTTTGAATCATAGATACAACTGACACTATGCCTTTGAACTAAACGACATGTACACTCTCTATACAAAGGTCTGGTTAACCCATAAACATAGTAACTACATAGATGAACAAACTACAACATAGAAACTTACTTTATTTTTGGATGTTCAAAACAAGGCAAAATAAAGTATACTCAAGAATAACCACCACACTCTATTACTTACTCAAACACCTTAGTTACCCTTTTCACAACCTTAACACATACTGTTGCCATAAGCATTACTTTATAAAACATAAACACAACTTACCCAAATGAAACTTTTGCTCTGATACCAAGATGATGTAGACTGAAGCCAAGAGCAGACGAGGTCGATAGCAAAGATGAGTTCAAGCTTGTCAAAAGCTTAAAATGAGTGATGGGAAACACATAAGAGAGTAGAAAAGAAAGAAGATAAGCAAACCCATGAACAACTTTAAAAGATATGATACACCAGTGGAACTTCCAAAGGCTTACAACACAACTCAATATGACATACAAGTTGGTCCAGTCGAGTTACTCGCCACCTAGCCTTGCTTAAGGGTTAAAATAAGAGTAAAGAAAGAGAAAACAAGCTAACGAGAGTAATGTTCACAAAAAGAGTAAATTCAATATATTGATTATGATAAGATGATGTGCGGCTACATGTACAGTGGGTATTTATACCTACGAAATTAGGGTAACTTGCTTAAAGATGGAAAAAACAAAAAAAGGTATTATCCCAAAGAAGTAATATATAAAGAATACAAAAGGTTAAAAATGAATATTCAAAGAAAGGTAATGACTAAGTACAACAGATTCTCTAAGCGAGCTTAGATATGTATCGGCAATGTATTGGTGATTCCCTTAAAAGATGCAGACAAATTAGTACGATTAAGATGGGTGGTTGAGTAGGGGTATTAGGTAAATGTGGACTCGTTTGAGAAGGAGTAACTAAGGACACGTATGGGATCCCTCGGCCTATCAACATTAATGTTACTAAGTTAGTAGTTAGCTCGACCATGATTGGCTAGGGGCATATGAAGGGTCAGATAGCAAGCAAAGCATTCATCGAGGCAGCACATAATTTCCAAAAGATATGAAGTCACTCGGTACGGCAAGGGGAGTTGGTCTACAATAAGGAGTAGGTCGGCTTCGTAGGGATCGATTGGAGCATGAGGATTTGCCTCGTTAGTCCTTCTAGTCCTCATGCTCTACTGAGGATCAAAGGCCTAGTAGTTTGATTCCTATCATTCCCTTAAGTGCCTTTAAAGCCAATTAAGGCTTAAGTGAGCTCAGAATAACCATTTCCTTATCTACTTTTTTGTGTGTGAGATAATTGAGTAAGGCTTAGAGCCAAAAATCCAATCTAGCAATCCTTATTCTGAGCTTACTAAGCTAAATTTCCTTAAAACATCCCTAAACAAACCAATTTCCTAAGCTTTGTCACTAGCTTAAGATATCGGTTTATGGCATTTAATTGGGTTAAAAGCCCAATTAATTAAATAACCCTTTACAATAATTGAATTTTTCATTTGATTATTGATACAATTGATTTGAAGGAAAGGAAATCACTTAGCTTTGATTGATAGGCTACTTAGCCATTATACAATTACTACTAGAAAAAGGACTCACTTGGATTAACATGCTTTATTGCTTGGGTTTACTTAAAATAGAGACTCACTAAGGGAAAAAAGGATCTTGGATTAGAACTGAAATATATATTTAGTAAGGTACTAGATCAACTGGCAAGACTTCCTATGCCAAGAGCAATAGTACTTAGGCCAACCGCTATCCCATTAAATAATGAAGCCTTTAGTAAGGTAAAAAGAAGACTGATCTCGACTTATTACTTTATATATCATAGGCTTTTCCTTTCCAATGGGAATCATAACCTAGTCATGATGTACTCTTGCTTCTAGGATTCTACGTTCCCCTTCAAGCTTGGTAGATATCCAAGCAAGAAAATAAGAGATGTATTACTGAAGAAGAATTCTAATGCTATTATTTTCTTTCTTCTTAGAGGTATGATGCCCATATACATATGTGAAGTCCTTGACTGGTGATCCTAAGTTGGTAGTCGTATTTTCTCTCATTCTTGTTCTCTTACTTGCTCCTTCCTTTCTTAAGGCAATAGATATGGCATCTAAAACGTCTCTCCTTGAAAACAAACGGCAAGTTTGCATTGAAAATTTGAAAAATTAGCGAGTATCTACATAGATCTTTGACATATGAATTATAAAAGAAATACTCCAAATTGAAGAACATAATAAGTAAGTAACAATCTTACCTTCTATAGAGGGAAGGGTGGAATGTTTTAAAGGGATTAAGTGATAATTCTTTTACTAGTCTTGCTAATTTTGGCAACCTCTTCTTTAAGAGCTATTGGTTTTTCATTAAAGAAGAGGTCATGGAAGCTATCTTTAGTTCTTTGAATAGCCATTCTTTCCTTAAATTCTTTATGATTGGATCGGAGCTTCTGGATGGCTATGATGGACTATTTGGAGTTTTGTTCACCCTTTAGGTTTATGATCTTACATTTATTCTTCAATAATTAGTTTTCATCATGCATCACTTGTAGCTTTCACTGATTCTTCAAGTTATTAAGGGTTTTGAGACAAGAAGAACCCCATTCGTCTCTTCTTTTAGTCATTTGTTTAAAGTTATTATCAAGGAGGTTATACTTCTCAATGGAATTGAATCCACATATAATGTTTCATTCAGGTAGTAATGCTTTATCACACTTGTCAAAGAGTGCTTTCTTTGTTGACAAAAATGCAAGCCTTCTCTAATTCATCAAGTTTTAAGAGTATTGATGGTCAAGCAAAACAAATTTCCTTTGTTATATTTAGGTTGGCCCTTGTTTATTAGGAGAAAAAACAAATCTTTCTTTCATGATGTTATTCAAAGAGTAAAACATAAACTTAAGGGATAAGCAAATCACAAAATATCAAATGGTGACTATATAATGTTATTGAAAAGTATATGTTAGTCTATTCCATTATATGTTCTTCAATCTCAAAGTCTACCAAAGTATGTTTTGAAAAAAGCTTAAGATGTTTTGTCAATTATTCTAGAGAAACAATGAAAGATTATTATGACTAGTTCATATAATAAAAATATAAAAAAAAATGTTCTATTCACTAATGGAAGAGGGTAAATTGGGATCTCATTAAGGAAAGTTGCATATGCCAATTTCAAATTTAGTCGCAATTATAAATGTGATAAAACCATGCAGATTTTGGTGTAAACTTAACCTTACATACAATCACTTCACCCAATAATCCCTCAAGATGAATGGGATATTCGATAGCCTTGAGAATACTACTTTGGTTCAATACATGAAGCTTTAGTAGCTTTTTAGATCAAGGAAGTCTCTATTTTCAAAGTATCATGAAAATATATGAAGAACTTTCGTAATACTATAGTTCAAGCAAAGAACTCTAATTCATCTTCATGGAAAAGAATGCTTAAGACTCAAGAAAAGACAGAGGAATATATGTGCTTCCGTTAAGCATCAAGGTGATATATATTTCTTGTTCTATTTATGTCTAGATGAAGAACAACTATCTTATTTACATACTCAAATTTCCCAAATGAGATGGTTACTAACTTTTGAATCGAGATTAATGGACTTTTAAGTAAATTAAGTCAAACTTTTAATCCAAATTTATTGAATTACATCCAAGCTTTTCCTACCAAGGACTCTTCAAATTATAAGAAGAGAAGAGAGCATGATGAGAATGTTATCTTAGAGATAAGAAACAAGAAAAATCCCATATTGAATTAATGCATATGTAGTTTGTTCATTTGTATTTTTAGCCAATTTAATCATGTTTTTACATAAATTTTTGGAATTTAAAGATGTAAACATGTCTTAGAGATGTGCTTACTCCTTTCTGATAGGTGTCTTGTAGTGCATTAGTAAAAATATTCCTCTAATTGCCAAATTAAACTTAGGTGAAATATATTAGCAAAAAAAAGAAAAAAAAAATTAATTCCAGTATACATGTATATTTATTTTACCCCTTTTTGTTCTTCTTTTTTTTTTTTTTTGCCATTTTCCCTTAATGAAATATTCAAATTTGGGTGATTCTAAGATGATGTCATGTGCTCTTTCAATTTCCAATTAGTAATAAATTTTTCATCTAACAAAGCTAATGAAATTGGGTTAGAAAAATACAGTACAATATCATAATAAGTTTCCAAATTTATGAATTTGCATAGGGCATTGACAAAGGAGAAGAAGAAAGGAAAGAAATTAGGTCAAAGGTCAACCCTTCATGTGCCATATGGCATAATTGTGTGTTGCTTGCAGCCTACATTTAAAATGCTATGTGACACTATGTTAGCTACCATGTAGTACCACCCATTGTATGCTATGTGATACCATGTAAGAGATGATATATTGCGATTTCTAGTGTCATTACATGTTTTCCTTATTTTTTAGTTTATTTTTTTTCCTTTTTTCTTTTTTGTTGTCTTTTTCTTTTTTTGTTCTTGTTATGTTTCTACCTTCTTTTTTATATTTTTCAAAAACACTTTAACTCTTAAAAAAAAAAAAAACTTGACTAACTATCTATCTTTTGAAAAATTATACTTTTCTCTTCAATTTGTTATGGAGTATAGTAGACATATGTAAAAAAATATTTCTCAAAATTATCCAATTTAACCAAATTATAAACTCGGTTTATATTCATATTTGGTTTTTATTTGAAATTTCAAATGACCACAAAATGAGCATTTTAAATTCAATTGAGATGCATTTTTGAGGCCATGATCTCCAAGTGTATACTTTCAAAATATTTTAAAATGAGCAAGTTAAACCTAGTCCAAAAGTTTACTTTAAATATATTGCTTCTTTTCTTGTATGAAATTCTTATTTTGATCGAATTGTACATGCTTAATTTTAACTTTAAAAGTTGTTTTTAACCTCAAAAAATTATTCTTACCTTGAATAAACCCAAATGGACCACCATGTAATTTTTTTAGGTAATTTTTCATCTTTTTATTTTTTGCATTTTCCAAATTTTTTAAAAATATTTTGGTTGTTCTTAATTTTTCAATTTTTTCTTTTCTTTTATTTTTTTACTTTTCTTAGTTTTTCATTTTTTGTAATTTCCTTAGTCTTTTAATTTTTTGCATTTTTTCACTTGTTGACCTTTTTCCTAAAATTAAGGTTTTTAAGGAATGATATAGGAGTAAGCCAAAATGGGGCTTCTAATTTGTAGAATTTATAAATTAGAGCTATCGATTGACTAATGTTATGGTCTACTGATTGATCGATAGACACATGGAAGCTTTTGTTCTAAAATGCTTAATGATAAATGCATTTTTGTAAAACCTTAGCTAGGTTTTTAACGCTACCAATTGATTAGTACAGGAAGCACTTGTTAATAAGTAGAACCCTTCTAAAATTCTTTGCTTATTCCCATCTTCACTTAGTAGTCAATTGGTAAAAGTATCAATGGTTTACTAATGCCTCAAGGCATATTAGTTTGTTAGTAACTCAACTATCGATCGGCTAATAGGCTAATTCTCCTTACTCCGTTGATTTTTATCCATTCAAATGGTGAAGGCTACCTAATACATGGTAAGCCTTGTAAACCTACATGCAATCTTTAAAATTAATAAAATTCACATTAATTTTTTATTCGTTCCATCAATTTATGTAATCTTTGTGTTATTAGTCTATTTTGTATGCAAATCTTTATTTAATATAATATTTAATCAACTTCTATCCTAATTTGTGCCTAATGTAGCTCTTAAGTTAGGAAAAATTGTGAATTTTTTAACTTTGTCATCATGGTTATAGCATTCATCTATGCAGTTACCTCTAGGTACTAATGACAAGAACATTATGCACTACAGGCGAGCATACATATTACAGTAGATGGCGGAATCATTTTTACATATTAATTATCTAACCTTATCCACTTAATGGTTGTTTGTTACAATGAGATAAAGCTAGGTATTAGCATGTTTGTCACAAGATGGGAGGTTCATCGCTCTTAAAGTGCTTATGCAATGTAAAACCATCATTTATCTTCACATATTTACTTGTACTATGGATGACAGGCCATCCTTCTTTTCCTATTTAACCTAAAATTGTTCCAAACTTGTCCTTTTCAAGGAATGTCTTCTAGCATCATCACCAGGCCCCATATGTATGGGGGACTCAACCATCTTAACTAATTTTGGCCTACTATGGCCATCATTAAGAGAGCAATATCAACTCTCAATCAGTTTGCTCACATGAGGTAAAACCCATCTTTAGAAAACATCCACCCTAAGATAAACTATCCTATTGACATCACTCACCACATAATAAGCTCAATTTGAACACCCCTAGTCACCTTTAAACTCTCGAACTATGATATTCTTCTTTACTTAAATTCATGATGCCCTCATCATGAGGTCAAATTGCTATCACTACCTATGCCAAAAGATTGTCAACCCTCTTCCACTCATTGTCATACTCCATCTAAGATCATCTTTACTAAGACATTGGGTCTCCATAAGCCTCCTCTTACCCTTACCCATCTCTTTATACTTTAAGATCTTCTCTTACTTTATTAGCTAACGGTAGGTGATATACTTAAGTACTCTCATAAAGGATTAGGGTAGAACTTGTTATAAGAAAACTCATCACATAACTTCCCTCTACAATGATGTCCTCTCTTTGGTGGCTACTCCTTTGAGCTTAACCCACACAAGCTAAGGCTTACAATACAGTTACCTCTCTTATAATGATGTCCTCCTTTATTAGCTACTCTTCCAAACTCAACTTATACAAGCATTTTCTTGTTAACAAGAACTATTCACTTATTAAGTACAGTAGATAGTATTTAGGTGACTTGATGAAAGTTGGAATATAGCCATTCTAATATCACTTGTCACAAAACTAGAGGTTCACTCCTCCTAAAGTACCCTTATGATGCTCAACCATCCTTTATCTTCTCATATTTACTTGTATTATAAATGATGGCCCAACTTTCTCTTCCTATTTAACCCAAGACTATTTCAAGCCCATCTTTCTCAAGGAGTTCCCTTTAGCATTATTATAAGCCTCATATGTATGGGAGAGTCAACTAGTTTTGGCTTGCTATAGCTATAATTAGGAGAGCAGCATCAAATCCCATTTAATTTTCTCACGAGAGACTAACCTCGCCTTTAGAGACTACCTACCCTAAAACATGATACTTAGCAAGATAGGTAGTTGTGTCGTGTTGCTGATGTTATGATAAAGGAGATAAGGAGAATTGTTGTTCTCTCACAAGTTTGGGCATGAGATAGGTCTCCTCATAGTGTAGCTGTACTTATCATAAGGTAGGCTACTAGCATGGAATTGCTAAATAGATTTTGATATTATACAACTTCCTACACATATTGTAGGGCAATATCAAATGCCTTGAATCAACAAACACTAGAGTAGTATGATACATTAATCATTTTAATAATGTCCATACACACATCTTTTGCATACTTATCTAAATGTATTTTCCATAAATTGTGTAAATGTCATATATAGTTGAGATCCTCGATGTACTACCCCCTTCTTGTTAGTAAGGCAGCAACATTTAGCTAGCTCAAGTATCTCTTCTATACTTTCATATAGTAGAGTGATGCCTTCTTGATTGAGTGGTACCAAAGTTTGATGGAGTTAAGTAGATCTTAGATCCTTATAACATGATGCTTTCCCTCTACTAGCTTGATCTTAGAGGGAAGTTCAATGAAGATTAGGTTATGCAACATGCCAACTTAGATCCATATGTGGCAAGAATATTAAGAAAGCATCATTGAGATTGTATACCAAAGTATTTCCAAATAAGGTTGATACAAACTATGATGACAAATATCATAGTATTATGAGACGTTATATTGAACATCTAGGAGTGATGCTTAGAGCTTTAGTTGGGCTCTCTCTCTAGCTTTTATAGCTAATATGTGTTTTAATGTTAGTTTAATTGATTTTTCATGTAGGTAGATACTTTCAATCATATTGATTTTGCTGACACTTTGCAAGAGTCATAAGCACTTGCAATTATTGGAAGGCATCTCCTTAGAGGCCATGGAGGTGTGATATTATTCCTTCCAAATCATTAGTGGCAACAAAAAATTCCTATAGCTCGTACAATCTAATGTAAAGGTTGGGATCATAGTGGAGGTCGTCGCTAAAAACCAGCAATAGATCGATTTCCTTCTTATCCTCTAGATCTACCAGCTACTCATTTTTCAATAATAGCTTATATCTCGTTAATCTATGCCACTCCATCCTCTACCGTTGTTTTAGTTTCTCTTAAGCAATCAAGAGGAGAGTAAATTGATTACTAATTAAAATTAAAACTTTTTCAATTAAAAAGCCTATTAATTACTTAGTATAATAATTGAAAATTTCAAATAGGTGTCCCTTAAATAAGTATAACTACATGTAAATATAAAAGAGTAATAATAAAAGGTGTAAGGGTTAGAAAAAGCTTGAACACAACGATTTACAGTGGTTTGGCCTTATGCCTACATCCACTCTTCCAGCTCCACTATTAAGATCCGGTCATCCACACCAGATGTTCTATTAATTTCAAAATAAAAAGAATACAAATCCACTTTACATGCTTTGGTCACATTACTCTACCTTCAAACTTACTACAAGCTACACAGATCTACAATTATCTACTTACCTAAACAATACAAAAATCATATTAGTTTGATGAGGAAATATAATGGTGGAATCCTCTAAGTTTTGTTTAGGTAATCAATAGAAAACAATAAAATTATTTCAATTTTGAACAAAGTAAACTTCAAAATATTTCTTTCGTGATCTTGCTAGTTGATCTCTTATGTATATCTTCCTTCAAAGACTTCTTAGAATTTTTAAATGTCTTAGCTACAACAGCTAATAAGATAGTTGTTGGAATGATACTTAACTGATTCAAATCTTCTTGATGTCAATCTAAGCTGTTAGTTTGCAAAACATGACAATTATCTCTCTATAAAATCTGGCCTCTTCGAATTTCAAATCTCTTGATACTTCATGATGGACTATAGTTGGTGAAACTAGTTGTTACTAAAGATAAATATGGATCTTGGTTGGTTCTACAAAATCTGACCTTCCCCTCAAAATATCTTCCAACTTCTACTCTTGATGAATCTTAAAAGTTTTATCTACCTTAATTAATGCAATAAGATAGTGTATTACCTAAATGTACATGTCTAGCAGAGTTAGCCCTTGACTTGTAAGGAAAACAAACACAATTTCCATAATTTGATAAGTTCCAAGTCGATTTGTAGTTCTTCTAATATAGCTTCTAAGTTTTGTTTTTTTTTCTTTTTTGTACTACAAAATACCTTCTAAGTATCTTCATCTTGCTTAGCTCTTAGATTTTCTTCTACCTAAGCTTCTAAATAACCTTTTAAGTCGTTAGAATTATCCTTTTTAGCTTTAACCGATTCCTTCTAAGATTACTTTTAATTTATATCTTCAACCTATGATTAGATTCTAAGTTTCCTTCTAACTGTTGTCAACAACCTATAATTGCTTCTAAGACTACTTCTAACTTTTATTAGCAAGGCAACCCTAAAATCCTTTAACCCAAAAAGCTTAATTATTTAACTTTAATGTTTATTACTATCAAAACGTGTTGCTCGAGAGAACTTAACAAGTTGATCCACTAGATCTACCAAATTTTATGACTTTCCTATACTAGATGTTAATCTAGCTTATGTTGCTATAATGACCCCTCCTATTCCTTAGAAGTATAGGCATTCAAATAACTTTGATATGGGTCAAGGCATCACAAAGATAGTTCTATGCCATATTGCATGGGATGAGATACCATATACTCATTCCCATCCAAATGTAGAAGGTCCAAGTAGCTCTAATCAAGTTAGAGAAACATCATAAAGATCTATGCAATTGCAATACTAAAAATGAAAGGGGTGGCAATCTTAGCCCTTGATTGTTCTTGTTTTTGTATAGATATTATTGATGGGTGATCTTTGCTCCATTTTACGGTCACCAGTAAGACAAAACTTTGGTTAATGGGATGCTAGAGTTTGCTTTGGTATGGTTACTCTATTGCCTAAGTCAATGTAGAGAAAAGGGAATGGAAACCTTAATTAAGAGAGAGTGAGAGGAAGTGAAGACTAAAAAAAGAGGGTTGATGGATGCATAAATACACATATTTTATGATTAATTCGTAATACTTTTATAATGCTTTTGTAGGTGTTTGTATTGAATTTGAGACTTAATTTGTTTATATTTTTATTTCAAGCTTCACTTGATTGATTGATGATTTTAGATTAAGTTATGGAAAATTTCAAGATGTTTTAGATGAATTTTGAAGCTTTGAAAAAGATTTTACCCATAAACAATGAACTTGCATTAAGATCACAAGCAAAAGAGCAAGAAACTAAATAGAAATTAGTGTTATGAGAAGACTACGGTCAAGACCATGACTATAGACTTTGGGTATAGTTCTCTTATTTCATTATTTTGTGATTCTTAAAGCTTAGAAAGACTATAAGCAAGGATTACGACCATGATCCTTGGGCATGGAAATCCTATACTAGTAAATCTTCTATTTTTGTAAAGTTCTCTTTGTAAACCCAACCATATTCCCGATCCCTTAGATAAAGCTATAAGTTAGAATATTGTTAGGGGTCTCTTAATTTATCTCTTTTTTTCCTTTCAATCATGTTGCTCTTCTTTTGATACTTTTAGTAAATTGTTATTGGAATCTAATTCTTCATATAACAATTTATTATTCTATTTATGATTTTTTTCTTTGATGATCTAATTACACCAAGTATATTGTCATCAATTGATATTTACCTTGGTTGCTAAATTGATATATGAGTCTGTTGTAGATATGTGAGTCTTGTAGTTAAACAAATAGTTGTAATCAGAAAGAATTGAGTACACTAAGAGATTAGATACTAAATTTCTATGAATTAGGATAATTGATAGTGGCCAATCTAATAATCAGATCTAAAGTCTTAATGCAATTCTACGATACTTTATTTAGAAGTGATTCGAGTAAAGAGAGTTTTAAGATTAGAAAGAAGCTAGAGACACTGTAAACCCTACTTTTAGTGAGCCTACGACTTGATTAAGAGTACCTTCTGAATGTTCCTAAAGATCAACTAAACTAAAAACTTAAGTTTATATTTAGAAACGAATTAAATTTTTACAATTCAAAAGCCAATTGTCGATAAAACTCGAGCTTGAAGAACTGCGAGCTCTAAAGCTACTTAAAACCCTAAACCTTAAAACCATTAAGGAATTTTAACCCTAAATAATTAATCGATAATTTAATTTGAATAATTTTATTCAACTTTAGAAAATTTCACAATTCTACAAAAATCAAATCATAAATCACAAAACAATGTAAGATAAAAATCCTAAAACAATTTTCTATAAAACTATACCCTTATCTTCATGCATAAGCCTTACACATAAATAAGTAGACCAACCAATCACCTTAGATAATTTATCAATTAAGAGTTGGAATCATTTATCAATTGATAACTTATCAAAATCTAGTGATAAGACAATTTCCTTATCACCTCTTCACTTATACTATATATGGACAATTTTTCACTAGAATTCATAAGCATAGCTTTAATAAAGATGACAAGACCACTTCATGGCCTAAAAAGACTTTCAATGGCAGATCTAAAAAGGGGAGAAAGGGGGGCCATGCACTTGTTATTCACCCATCAATCACTTTTTCTTACACATCATTATTTACCCCTTAATGCTTACATCATCAAGAGTTGCAATTATTGACTTTTTGTAAGCTACAAGACAACACTTTCAAGACCTTTAAACACTCATTCTCTCTTCATTTCCAACCGACTACACTTTCCACCGTTTCTCTCCCTTTCAATTTCACTTTCACTTCATCTTTCTCTCCTTTGAAACAAACATAAAAAGGAGAAACAACCTCACCCCACAAAATCCATTTTTCTTCCATTTTGAAGCTTCACTCACGGCATTTTTTTTCTCTTGTTCTTGAGTCATTTTCTTTCACCATCTAAGGCCTTTTAAGACCATTAGAATCTTCTATAAACCCCATTCCAAAAGAGCAAAAGATTCGGGTTCCAAAAGGTGGCTAAAAGAAAGAGGCAAAGTTGAAGGCTTAAGTGGAACCTTAGTGCACAATCACCAAACTTTGTGTTAAGGACGAGTAAGTGTTTCTTGTGATGTGTGGATTAGTATTTATGTTAGGAGATTTGGATTTCTTGAAGATATGAGTAAGGTTTGAGTTGTTATAGCACCAAAAATCGTTTTAAGAAACAAACCATAAAACCCTTACATGAAGTTGAAATATGAGCATGTAAAGTTGGTGTTATGTATGGACATTTGTTTAATGCTTTGAATGGGAGATTTTAAATTAAGAAAATCTTGAAATGAGAACTTTAATGGAAGATAAGCATGCTGGATGTGAGGGTTCCATAGTCATTTGAATGTTGATTTTGTTTCCATTAAGCTAAACATGCTCAAATTTAGACTTAAGTTAAGGAAAAATCCATTACATGAAGTTTTATGAAAAAACTAACTTTGTATGACATGAGCTATGATATGGGAATTGTATTAAGTATAAGATCTTTTATTTCTTTATGTGGAGCATGAGTTAAAGGATCATTTGATGGAAAAAAACTTAAGTTAAGATTTGTACACAAGTGGTTAAATGCATAATCTACCACCTAAACTTAAGGAAATGATGAAACAAGTTGAAAACCAAGTAAGGACCCCTTGGGACCATCATGAACAGATCTGGAACGTGGGGGAAAGATGCCTGAAAATATGATAAAAGTGAATGAACAAAGTGAAAAGATTAACTAAAGCAAGTAGAGTAAGCATATAAAGCCTAAAACTCAAAACTGAGCTTAAAACTTTCAAAACAAGCTTAGAACTCTAAGTTGGGCCTTCAATAAAAAATCTGACCAGCACCTTAAAGTACCAAGAGAAGTTGTTTTTAAGTCCATAAGAAATCCACCTAAGGCCTCATAAGCCCACTAAAGTCATTAACTTTAGTTTGAACCAAAAACAAGCCATTTAACAACATAGAAGTATTTTAAGCTTAGGATAAAATCTAAAGACCAAGCCCAAAGAATTTCTCAAGTTATCAAAAAACCCATTTACCAAACAAGGCCCAAAAACACTCCAACACATGAGGAACGCCACTGTTCTAACCCATGGACAGAATTGTATACCTCATTTCAAAAATCTAACCTTACCACGTTAAAGTACACTTGAAAAAGATGAATATTGACTATAAGATCATAAAAATCGGATTTAAAATGAAAAAGTTACACACGATTGAACTATAGGTAGAAACCGGGAAAAATTTCAAAAACTAGTTAGGAGTATAAACTTAAGGAAAATTTACTTAGTTTCTTAAGTTTGTTTCAATTCCTTATAAAAATTATTTCAATGACCAGGGGACACTGTTTACGGAGACGACTTGCCTCCAGATTATTTTGATTGACCCACATGGTAGAGTGAGTAAATTCCCGATGACTCTTTACTTGATTGTGCTTGTAGAAATATATGCATCTAAACTTATATATATGAATTTGGATGCTTGTGGGATATGGGAGATGCATCTGTATGAATTTATGGATGAATGTGATGACTTGTTAAGTATAAGTAATAAGGGGAATTGCTTGCATTATATATACATATGAATTGTATGGAATGAAATTGTCTGATCACCCTGAAAATCGAGTTAATCACTTATGTGATTAAGAAATCAAAATAAATCATACATACCCCATATAGCATACGGATAACACCAACTGCCACTTTACGTAGAAGATGGGAAGGGTCTCACATGAATACGAGTTTCCTGCAGGATTAGGCACTAGCTACACCATCATATATATTGAGTCTCTGTCTTAAGCTGATAAGCTTACTAAGCGCTGGGAGACACCAATCGTCGACGAGGGGCCGAGTCCTGTGGCTTCTGCTTAGGGCATGTGTTTGTGGACTGCGGGGGCTACTACATTGCTAGACTTGAGATTTTAAAATATATGATTTGATTTTGGTAAAGGAAGTATATATATATATATATATATAGCACGATAGTGCAAATGAAATAAAACCCAAGGTCTAGAACCCGGATTTTGGTTGGGGTCGGTTAATTATCTCCAAACCCCGACTTCAGAGGGCGAAATTCTGAGTCGTATGCAGTTCCTAGGTCACTGCATGCGTTGTTTGGCATATTGGTTGTTCATGCATTTATATGATTGTGCATATAATAAATTTTTGCTATGTGGTACTGACGAGGGCATTTATCTCACTAAGCGTAAGCTTACATCCCTATAGATTTTTGTTGATGCAGGAGAACCTCTTCGTCAATCCGAGCCGAGGCATGCCCGTGGTAAGTCTCGTATAAAGACGGGTTGGAGCAATCACAGAGCGAAGAGGACATTTTGTAATAGATTATAGATATTTAGAAACTTTTATGTTTTTGTGCATAACTTAGATTTTATGCAGTTTCGTTATGAACTGCATTTGTTTGTAATATTGTTTTATTGTGATATTGTTTTGTTGTGGGTCTCACGAGCCCATACAATTAGTTAATTCATAACATAGAAGTAATTTTAGTTAAATTGCTCTATATTATTTGTCTATGGGCCTTGTGATAACGTAGAGTGGAAGAAGCCTTGTGTGTCGTATGAAAGGCCTATGATCAGTAAGGGGGTTGATAATAGACCTTTATATGGTACACGGCGACCTATCACAACAACGATACTGTTAGGTCGTTATAGACATAGGTCTAACAAATTTGGAATCCGAATTTCATAAGAATAAGATTAAAAATCTCTACGATTCAAGGAATAATTTAGATTGAATTGTTGCAAAGAACTATGAAGTAGATAACAACAATTTACTAAGAATCATGTGTATTTCTCTTAATTGATTTATTTTTTATTGTTTTAATTAGTTCAATTTAGTTTAGTTTATTTTATTGTTTTTGTTTTGTTTATTATTCTTTATTCAATCTGCCTATTTAATCACAAATAATCTCCATATTGTTAAATTAGGTAATTGGAAAATTTAAGGTAAATTGCTATTAACTTTAGGTTCTCACATATATGGCTTCCTATGAGATTGACACTCAGACTCACATTCATTTTAATTTATACTATAACTTGACTAGGTACACTTGCTTATTAGTGTTGTATTTGACTTATTAAGTTTTTAGTACTATTGCCAGAAAGCTAAAAGAGTAACCTAATTAGAATTAGTGAAAATACTAATTTTCAATCATTTTAACACTCTCATAGCAATCTTCCTAGTTATTCTTTTTATATTTTCTTTGTTAGCATATTGTTTAATTGGTTAAGTGTGTAGATAGTAACTAGAGAATTATGCTAAGAGATGGATTCGATTATCGAGACAACAACATAAAATAACAATGCTCATTGAGAGGTAGCCTAAGTTTGATATATTTTAATTTTAGTTATTTAGTTATTTTATTTCGTTTATTTTTTGTCTTAAGTCTATTCAAGTATAGAACTTTGAAATATAAATTATTATTTTCCCTACTTAAACAATTTATTCTCAAAAACAATTATTGATTTATTTATACAATAGTGAAATTTAAGTTGTCATCAAATTGAAAGTATTATTAATCTATTTTTGTGCTTTAATTCATTCTAACTTTGAGTTTTTCAAAGGCAATTACAAGAATCAAGTTAAGAGAATCAAAATTAAGTGAATTCAAGAATTGAAAAGGAATACGGCCAAAGTTCATGCCCATGATTAGGCTTTTCCATTTCATTGTAATGCACATAGTCTCTTTAAACTTCTATTTTCTCTCATTTCTCTCTCTACAACCCGATTAAATCTTCACAAATCTTCATGATCATGCACACTACAGATCTAAGGTATATACATTATCTTTATCCCTTTATTTTCTTAGATTTGTTGTTGGTTTGCATAAAAATTGAATTTTCATTTAGGGATTCATGAAAAACAATGTGATTTGCATGCATAGAAATCTTAATTTGTAGAAGTGATTTAGATAATGTGGTCAAACATGTTATCTATTTATTATTTACTAAAAATTACTTGAAAAACACATACTCGTTAGAGATTGAACTATGAAGAACATGGGGTTTTATTGCATGAAGAAGGAAAAGAAGAAAAAGTAAAGGAAAGTGAAAAACTTCATATTAGTGGCTTGTTAACATTGTTATTGACATATAATTTGTAAAATTCATGTTAGAAATATAAAAACTTATTGTTGATCAGATTTGTGTGCAATTAGGGTAATCCATAAAGTCCATGAATTTTGCAATATTAATTGAATTATTGATGTGAAATCTATTTCAACATGCTATGAAATTCATGATAAAATTATGAAATTTGTAGTTGAAATAATTGCATATGAAATAAATTATAGAAAACAAGTTTTTCATCAATTGCATATTGAATGCTAACAATTCTGTCAATAGAGATTATGAATAGAAATATGATTTGATAATGAATTAACTCTATAATTTCATCAATCCATGATTTCAAAAATATTAGCATTCTATCATATGATTTATTATTAAGTTAATATCTTCTATCTTACTTGATTGAGTAATAGTAATGACTTAATAATAACTTTTGCATTATTACTATATCATTGAATTAATAATTAGTCATGTAACATGAATTTGATACATAAAATAGAACGTATTCTTTGCCCATTTGAGAGTTTAGCCATCACCATCATCATCCATGTTAGCTCAAGCTTGACTCGGTTGAAGAGCTAGATAGAGAGTATGAGATAGATGAGGACGATGACAATGAAGATGAAAAATGAATTTTTCACACATTGTTTATCCCCTAAAAGACCCAATTTGATATTTATTTTGAATGACTTCACTTTTAACTTATTCTCTATTATAGTTTTAAGATATCTATTTTATGGTTTGTAAATTTGCAAGGTACTAATGCTTTGATACTTGAATCAATAGTAGTTTTATTTTGTTTAATTTAACATTTTCTTTTTCTTTTCTTAGTTAGTTCATTTTTAATACAAAGAAAACTTTGTGTGCATAATTGGTTAATGGCACTTAACTTTAGACTTCACATTTTTTAGTATCAATGCCAAAAATCAGGGAAGTTCTAGTTCCTTATAATTTGTTATTTTTATTTCTCCACCTGCTTTAATTTTTTATTTGTATTGTATTATATAGATTAAGGACAATGTATAACTTAAATGTAGTGGGGAAAGTATAGATTATATATATTAAATATCTTTATATACAAACTTAAGCCCTTGAGAAATTTTCTTAAAAATTCTTAGAAATTTGTATCCCCTTATAAAATCAAGCAATTTATTTTTTCAAATTTGTCAAATCATTTATGAATTTAGAACACTTTATTGAATTTAAGTGATTAAATCTCTATGATTCAAAGTTCCCTATTAGTTGGGCTTAGACTTAAGCTTAAGATTAGAATAAATATAAATGGGTTAGGAACTAGTTATTTTGATTTCTGAGTTTAATTTTAGAGAATAGTTATCTATCTTTCTTTTTAAAATTTTTTAAATTAGATGAATAAAAGAGATTTATCCTTTGAAAGACCCTTAAAAAATCAAAGTAACCAGAGAGAAACTTTTTCCCGCTACCAATCGAAAAAAGGAATTTAATTAAAGTTGTTAAAGATTAGTCTTAATCCTTTAGAAGAGTGAGGTGTCTTCTTGTTGCCAACTACTAAAGTAATTAAACATGCTAAATTAGTGAGGATCGGCCTTAGTCCATTAAAAAAAAAAAAAGCAAGATTTTTCCCCAATGCTAATCAAGCTTCAATAAAGAAAATCAATGTAAGTTTAAAAAGCTTCTTAATGAAAATTGAAAGAAATAGAAAGATAATTAGAAGATGAATTAATGTAATATGAATTAGTCTCGTTTTCAAGTTAAAAATAATTAAAGAAGACCTTTTCTCCTCTTGAGTTAGAGTGAGGAAATCTTTGTAACTTTTTCTTGATTGGTTTTTATCTATTTTAATCTCTAGTTTAGTTTCTGCTTAAGTGATATGACTAACTCTGAGTTATTTAGATTGATCACTGAAATTTAGTTAAGTGTTGCTACTTAAGTGTTCTAAAGGCATCATAAAGTTAAGGAAAAAGGGTGATTCATAAGAATATTTGCTAAGCTATGTAATTTGAGGGTATCCTTTTTTGAGATTTGTTATAGTCACCTTATCCTTATGATATTTTTACTTTGATTTTTATTATTTTGTCTGAAGATAAGTAAAAAGTTAAGTGTAAGGGCATTTAATGGATATATAAATATACATATCTTATTATTGATTAGTAATGCTTTTGTGGTATTTGTATTGAATTTGAGGCCTAATTTGCTTATATTTTGATTTCATGCTTCATTTGATTGATTGATGATTTTAGTCCAAGTTTTGGGAGATTTTAAGATGTTTTAGATGAATTTTGAAAACTTGGAAAAGACTATACCTACGAACAATGGATGTATATTGAAATTGAGCAAAAGAGTGAGAAATGAAGCATAAATTGGTGTTATGAGAAGACCATCGTTAAGATCACTGTTATGAACTTTGGGCATAGTTCTCACATTTTATTATTTTGCAATTTTTTAAGCATAGAAAACTATGAGTAAGGATCATAGTCGTGATCTTTGGGTGTGAACACCCTATGATGAGCGAATTTCCTATTTTTGTCAAGCTCTCTTTGTAAACCTAGTCTTACTTCCTATAAGTAGATCTTTAGACTTAGGTATTTAAAGAGAGCCACCTTGGATAAAGTTATAAACTAGAATATTGTTGGGAGTCTCTTAATTTATTTCTTCTTTTCCTTTTAATTATGTTACTGTTCTTTTGATACTCTTAGTAAATTATTATTGAAATCTGGTTTTTTCTTGTAACAATTTATTATTTTGTCTATGATTTTATTCTTTAATGACCTAATTACACCGAACATATTATCATCAATTAATATTTACCAAGTTAGAATGCTAGGAGATTGGATACTGAATTGATATATGAGTTTATTGTAGAAATGCAGGTCTTACAGTTGAACAAATAAGTGTAATTAGAAATGATTGAGAATGCTAGGAGATTGGATACTGAATTTTTTTGAATTAGGGTAACCAAGGGTAGCCAACTTAATAGTGGAATCTAAGGTTTTAGTGCGATCCTATGACATTTTATTTGGAAGCGATTCGTCTAGAGAGAGCTTTAGGATTAAGAAAGGGCTAGAAGCACGAGTCTAGCCAATTTAGAATCTGAATACCATAAGAATAGAATTAGGGATCTCTATGGTTCAAGGAATAATTGAGATTAAATTATTGCATAGAATTAAGGAGTAGATAACAACAATTTACTAAGAATCATATCTATTTCTCTTAATTGATTTATGTTCGATTTTTTAAATTAATTTAATTTAGTTCAGTTTATCTTATTGTTTTTATTTTTTTTATTGTTCTTTATTCAATCTACCTGTTTATTCACAAATCATCTCCATATTGTTAAGTTAAGTAATTGGAAATTTTAAGGTAAATTGCTAGTAACTTTAGGTTCTCACATACATGGCTCCCTATAGGATCAACACTCAAATTGATGTTTGTTTTAATCCATATTATAACTTAATTATGTACACTTATCTCTTAGCTCTGTATATGCTTGATCAAGAGCCCTTAACTTAGGAACCTCATCTTCTATTTATAGAAGATAAGGTTTAGCTAGTTTTTAAAATGAGCTTGCCTAAGTCTTGAGCTAATCAATTTGGGTTTGGGGGCCCATGTCCAAAAATAGCTATTAACACTTGGCCCTCCCCCCCCACCCCCCCCCCCCCTCCCCCCCCCCCCCCCC